>WBNM01013509.1:807278-865654 GCA_013399055.1 Ramphastos sulfuratus | reverse complement strand
CTCTCAAGGACAATTTATCAGCCTTGATCCATTTTCTGGCTGGAAAAAAAAAAAGGGGGGGCGGGGGTTTGGGGGGGGGTGTGGCAGGGAGGGAGGAAGGAAAGAAGGAAACAATCAAAGTTCTTAGAGCTGGCATTTCCTCAACTAAGTGCTGTCTTTTTTTCATTTGGGTATGTGTTTCCATCCTGCACTAGCATGTCTTGTAACCCCCACAACAACCAACACCAAAACAAACTGCTTGGAGAGGGTTGAAACTAAGTGGTTGGAGCCGCAGCAAACCAAGAAGTGCTGTCGTGGGGTGGGGAGGCTGGGTTTGAGTTTTGACTTGTCACTTGCAGAGAGGTTTTCTGATTTCCACTTCTTTATGCAGGGCAGGAAGGACTTCCCCTGTCCTTGCCCCCTCCAGGTTCTTCTTTGGAGTGGTCCCTCTGGGAGGGGCCTTCTCAGATTCTCAGCCCCATCTCATCCACCTCCCCCTCCCAGGCTCCCCGAATCCCACTGGGAGCATGGGAAGACCAAAGAGCAGCAGCCCCATGCACCTTACAGCTCCTTCAAAGGTCTGCCAGCCTCTGGGCCCTGCCAGAGAGGGCAGCAAGCTGAGTAGGGGCAGCACTGGCATGGCTTGCCTGGCAATTCCATCAGCTGCGAGGAGGCTGCCTGTGGGGAGGGGCTGGGCACAGGGAGCATGGGCCACGTGTGGCTCTGCAGCAGCAGTGAGACCCACTGGGTGGGCTGTGTGCTGCCAGGTGCTGTTGTGTGCTGCCAGGTGCCGTTGTGTGCTGCCAGGTGCTGTTGTGTGCTGCCAGGTGCTGTTGTGTGCTGCCAGCTGCAGCTTGCTGAGTCAGCAGGATGGGAGTGGGAGTGGTTGAGCCCGTGGCGTTACAGCACAGTCTGGGGCCTGGGAGCGGGCTGGGTAAGAATTGGGCTGCGGGAAGTGTGGGGTGTGCCGTGCCAGAGGCATGGTGGCTGTCTTGGCACCACATGGTTTGTCCCTGGGGCCCTGTTCTGATGTGGATGTCTGTCGACCTTGTGGGTGGGTCTGGCTGTGTTTGGGGGTGGCTGGAGGATTGTGGCCTCTCACCTAGCCTGGCTGGGAGAGAGGAACCAGCCCTGACATCCCGTGGTGTCCTCTGGCACCCAGTGTTGCACCTTGCCCCACACAGCCGGGAGGGGATCATCCATTGAGTCGCCCACATCCAAGGCTGGCTTGGGGCCGGCAGGGTGTGGGCTGGGGAGGGGACACGGGGACAGCGGAGCTCGGGGAATGTGGGGACGCTGCCTACTTCTGCAATGACAGGCAGCCCCTCCCCCCTGCCCGCAGAGCTTGCCTGCCGGGTGCTGCCCATTCCCCGGGCTGGCAAGGGGAGCAGGAACGGGCAGGGCGTGCAGCCTTTCCTGCTGGCTCCGCCTGAGGCAGCACTGCCACCTGCCGTCTGCCCGGCCCGAGCCTGCCTGCCTGCGCCTGCCGCTCGCCACCCTCCCCCAGCGCCGAGGGCCGCTCCCCGGGGCTTGCTGCTCCCGGGCTGGGAGTCGGGTCAGGTCGGAGAGACTGAAGCTGCTGTACTTGGAGGGACGAGCTTCATGTGGAGTGGACCGAAGTGCGCGGGAGGCTACCGGAAGAGCTCCCGGCCGAGGCAGCCACTGCATGGGATGCTCTCAGGGGCGGGGTATCGGTTCCCTTTGCAGGAGCATGGCAGGGCCAGGAGCTGGGACACTGGTGGGGGGACAGTGCAGGAGTGAGAGCGAAGCTCCCCGGGGCTTCCACTCCAAACTGTGCTAACACCGGTCCATGAACTCCCATTTCCGAAGGACTGGCCAAGACAGAGTAACTTGGAGCTGAGACCTTTATTGACCCCAGGGTGGTTAAGTGGCACGTGTGGGGCTGGAGCAGTGTGCAAGGCCTTTTGCCCATCAGCTGCATCCTCTTGCAGTGAGCAGTGACCCACGGTGACATCTGTCACCCCCCNCCCCGCGCCCCCCCCCCCCCCCCCCCCCAGCATGGGGCAGCTAGGGCTACCTGGGCTAGGTAGCCCATGCCCATGCCTGGGGTATCCAGGGGCTCCCCCCCCGCCACTTGCAGCCCCCCCGACGTGGCCCCGTACCTTGGTCAGTGGCTTTTCCGCAGGCTGTGGCTCCCTGTGGAATGGGCTGTCTCCAGCTGCTGAGCCATGGCCCCAAGAACAGTATTTCCAGGAATCCCCAATGTAGTGCCTAAGGGATTCCTGGGAAAACTGGACCCTGAGGGCACGGCTACCCAGGCTCTCCACCAGCCCTGGATGTCCTCACTGCCAGCCGGGCTCCACGTGTGGCCTATGGGGGTCACCACTGCCGTGTCCCTGCTGTCCCACTCACTGCACATGGATCTCATTTTTGTGCCACCCTTCCTGCTGGTATTCAGCACCGTGCTGGGGGTCCCAAGCAGATGCAAGGGTCCTTTTGCTGCAAGGAGAAACTGACACACTGTCCTCTTTCCCCTTGCTCTCTGCAGGGATCTGGAGCTTTGGGGTGAGCCCTTTCCAGTGGCCTGTGGTCAGGTCTCCTTGTGTTACTTGTTCTAGTGGGTGGGTGGGGGGACCTGGAGGTCTGCAGGATGCACAGTTCCTCCCTTCCCGAGCTACAGTGCTTCATCTCAGACTCCCAATTGACCAGAGATGCAGCACTGCACCTTGGGCTGGGAGACATGGAGGAGCCCACGGTCACCCTCACTGCAGCTGGCATGTGTTCATGGGTTGTGCCATGGCACAGCAGTGTGTCTGCCTGCCTGGCTGGGTGCAGGCAAAGAGGTCTGCCCCCTTCAGAGCCGTATATCCCTGCATCTCAGGATGGCATGAGCTGTGGGTATCGCACAGCATGTCCCTCCTTGTCCTCTGACACTCCCTGCCCCAGGGGAAGAGGAGCATGCGAAAGCTCCGGCTGTTCCTCCCTGCTTTTATCCCTGTTCCAGTCTTCAAAGGAGAGCCTGTGGCAGGCTAGCACCTCAGTTTCCCAAGTTCAGACGTTGGCCTGATCTATTCCCAGAGTGTCAGGGCTGAGCCCAACCTTTCCCATGGGCAGGGACCATGGTCTGTATGACAGATGCCTCCTGGACCTTCACTCACAGGTCTGGATGGGCTTTGGTCCATCCAGACTAAAGTGCAATGATTCAGGTGGAAGCAGGAGAGGGACGATGGAGGGAGCAGCCAAGCCCAAAACTGTCCTTTGCAGGCAAACACTAACATCCTGAGCAGAGCAGGAACACGATAAACAGACCATCTATCACAACTGCGTCCCACTGCCGGGCCCCGGCAGCCGCAGTGCTCCCAGCAGCCTGACGAGAAGCAGATGGTGCCTCTGTGGTGTGAGCCCTTGCATCCGGCACCAGCCCCCCCCCGCCTGGGTGCACCCAGCTGGGAATAGGGGTAGAACCTGCCTTGGTGCAGTGTACTGGGCTCACTCATCTTCTACAGCCCATTCTTGGTAGAAAAGAGTGAGTAAAAGAGCCCCGTGGTGCCCCAGGGTTGCAGCATCTGTCAGTGGGGAATGAAGTTTGGGAGCAGCCTTGGCTGGTACAAGGTTATCACCAGACCAGCTGTGCTCAGGCCAGCCCTGAGCTCCAGCCAAGTGTGAGAACAGCCGCTTCCACAGGAACCCTCCTGCCACCCTACGCCTTTGCAGAGCCCTACTACTCACCCCTCTGGGCAGTGCCCCAGCCCTGTGCACATGCCCAGGAAGGGACTGCCATGCTTTCAGCAAGGAGCAATATGTGGCACTAGGAGCCAGACCTCCTTTTCCTGGGAACAGGGGCAGGTTTCCCCACAACACGTGTATGCCTGTGCCCAGGGAAGGAGGATGTGAGATGCCTGTGCTGGCAGCATGCTGGCTGTGCCCATCTCGTTGCTGGCCTTGTTTCTAGGGCTGTATAGTCATCACATGCCTTCAACAGCTTCAATGTCCCCAGGGGCTCCCACAGCTGACAAGTCTGTAAGACAGAGTATGGCAGTCAATGTGGTGGTGCAGAGATGAGTATGGACTGGTGTGGAGCTGCAAGCTCTTGAGTCCCTTCCTGGGCAGCTGCTATGGTGCCCTCTTGGATGCCTAGCATGCCATGGGTCTGAGGACAGCAATGCCAACTCTGTGCACACAAGGAACACTACAGTAGCCACTTTAAAGGTCTCCTTTTGATTGCTTGAAGCTATGTGTGCACGAAGCCCAGGGGTGTGGGGCACATACTCCTTTCCCAGTGGTAGCAAGCAGGACCCCAGGAATGCAGGGCGTCCTACAGTGGGCGTCCTACAGTGGGCCTGGGGATAGCCTCTGTCACCATCCTGGTCTTGGTGGGAAAAGACAGAACAGAGCCTTCTCTGCCCCTGTGGTGTAAGGCTGGCAGAGCTCAGCTGTGGTCCCTGGGGAGGTGGTGGTGGTGGTGAAAAAACACCGAGAAAGGCTGGAAGAATGCACCAGGCTGCACACCTCACTGGGCTGGAGGCAGAACATCTGCCAGGGCTTGCCCGCCCTTGCCCAAGGGGAGGTCTTCATGGAAAGAGAGGCACCCCCAGCCTCACTTCGGTGTCCCCATCACATGTCCCTAAGACGGGCAAAAAAGCCAGTGCTGCAGGGCCTGCCCATTGCCCCTTCTCTCCACTCCTGGTTTTGTCTCAATTTCCTGAGGAAAGCAGACTGCCACCAGCATGCCATATGGCTGCCACCCTCCACTTCCCAGCCCTTATGTTGCTACTGGAGGAACCTCTATGCTGGAGGCCATCAGCGTCCCCCGAGTAGTGCCTGCCAGGAGAGGTTATAGCCCCAGGGTGCTTGTCCTCTCACTTGCGTGGGTGCGAACACACCAAGTGGCTTCAGAAGACACCAGAATAGCAAATGGCTGGACTTCTGGTCCTGCCCACCCTAGGGGAACCACCAGCTGCCACCACATCCCCTGGCCAGGACTCTCCTGGGGGTACCTAGGGCACAGTGTGCTCACCCAGGACAGTCCCCAGGGTCCTTCTTCCATCACTCCAGCTCTGCCTGGCCTTGCCCTTGCTCCTACCTGCTGCTCACCTCCAGCCTTCGCCTCTGCCGAGCCGCTGTCCTGGCTTGCCCGCCCTGCCTCTGCCGTGGGTACCGGGAGGATGGGAGCAGACGGATGAGTGCTTGGTGGCCGTGAGCTGCCTCCCCAGCAGTGCTGGGCTGCGTCAGAGCTCGGCCCTCCCCGCGGTTACAACACAGCGCCCTTTCCCCTCTCCAGCAGGCTGCCTCTGCAGGAAATGTCCTTTTTAAATAGCGCTTGGGATTTGTTTCCTCCTTGAAATTCCCCAGACGTGCAAGACCAGCCCCAAGGCGAGGCCTGGGCTTTTGAGGGAAGGCTGAATCCCCTGTGCAGTCCGCCTCGAGCGGCTCAGGAGTGCACTGCTCCTTGAAGAAGGGCAGAAGGTACTGGGTGATGCCCAGCCCTATGCAGCTGCCCATTCCTCTCCTCCTGGCCCCTAAAAGCCTGATCTACATCAGCACTGGAGCTCCTTCCCTGCCCCAGCTAAGCTTTGATTCAACTCTGGTCATCAACTGCCCAAGTAGCCCTGATGTGCCATCTCCCACTGGTGGAGGGTCATTGCTGGCTGATACCAGGCAAGGTAAATCCTGCCTAAGGACCCCCAAGGTGTCGCTTCCTGCGTGCTGAAGGCTAGAACAGTGGAGGGGAACATGCTCTTGCTGGAAGGACTCACTCAACTCTCCAGAAATTTTAGGGACTGACCCCAGAGCAGCTTCTGCTGTCTGTTGAGTGTCGCTTGCAGGCAGCGGTTGCACAGGGATGCTGCTTGCTGCCGTTTGGCAGCACAGCCTGGTGGCAGGACAGCTCCAATGCTCGTTCCCGTTGGGGACTTCCAGCTCTCCCAGCAACTCCATCCTGTCCGACAGCATCTCCATTTCCTTTCTTACAGACTGCCGTGGCCTCCACAGAGGAGAGGTGCCTCCTCCCTCCCTCCCTCCTCCCTCACCAGGGCTGGTATTAAATCAAAGGTTTATGAGAAAATGGAGGGGCCAAGGGAGATCCTAATCTGGTCACAGGCTGATTAACCCTGAGTTCAGGCTGAGGTCCTGATGCTCAGCTATAAATAACTCTGCCTTCCCTTTCCCATCCTCCAGCCGGGGCTGCAGCGTGCCTGCCCTTTTATGGTCAAAAAGGCAGATTTGGAGACCCAGTGGCCCCCATCTCCCATGCTGGGGGCGAGCCAAGGGGGCCCTGGGGGATGCTGCTCTCTGTTGCTGGGTTTTGCTGGGATAAATTATGCCAAGAACAAAGGAACAGGTTTAGAGGGCTGAGAGCAGGGGATGGGTGCAGAAGAGAGAATGCATGTGGTTTGTGCGCCTTCCTCCTCCCAGGCAGGCAGCCTCTCTCCTGGTGCCAGAGTGAGGGAGAAATCACCTAATTTGGTGTCTTTGTGGACAGCTGGGCAGCTCTGAGCCCTACTTGAGATGCAGGGTGGTGGCGTGGTGGAGATGGTAGAAGAAACCTCAGGGACAGACAAGGCCTTTGCCACCTCCGAGCTGTGAACATGAGCTGACATCTTCCTTGTCACCCTGGGGTAGGGGATGGAGCCCACCATCCCTTCCTGGCCACCACTGTACCCAGTCCAGTGCTGCCATGCAGAACCCACTGGTTCCTGCAAAGCCACTGGTGTCACCTGCTGGAGCGAGGGGCTGAAATTGTTCAGGCAATACTAGAGTCTGCCTTGGGGATAAGAAAGAGCCTCCAGAGGGGCAGGAGTGGCAGGAAGGGGTGTCCTGGCTGGAAGAAGCATAGCAAGTAAGAGCCAAGGCACACAGCCCCCAGGCCACTAGCTACTATCTCCCCATCCTTAGCTGGTTTCCTCTTCCTAGAGTTGCCCTTTCCTTCATGGGGTGGCACAGCCCTGGGACCTCTCCCTAGCTCACCACTGGAAGGTGCAGGAAGCCTGTTGGTGAAGGCTGTTGTGGTGCTCCTGGTGCTGGCCCTGAGGCTCCCGGAGCGTGGGAGCGGGTGCCGGCACCAGCCCTCCCGCCTCTGTTTACACGTCACATTCCTGGTCCAGAGGAAGTTGTGCAGGGGTGAAGTCCCAGTGGGGACAGGCAGTCACGTCACTGGCCTCCAGCTCTTGCTGGGAAGGGCTGGTGGGAACCCAAAGCGCGGCAGGGAGAGCTCCCCACGGACACTGTTGCCAAGCAGTGTGGGGCGGCTGCTCCAGCATCCTTCTCACTCCCTGTGCTCTGGTCCTTACCATGCTCTTTTTTGGCTTCCAGCCCAAGCTGAATGAAAAAGCTGGCAAAGGGGATGCCCCTCAGCATGGTGGGCATGCAGAAGGCCAGCAAATATCCTGGAGCTGGAGCAGACAGGGAGCAGCAAAGCTCCCTCTCCTCTGATGGAGGCACAGACATGGTGTGGCTGGAGCTTATTAAACTGCTGGCGCTCTTGGTTGCTTGTCTGGGCTTTGTCATCTTATATCTGCTCCAGCAAGGGAGAGGGGGAGTGGGGTTGTGTGAGCAACATCGTCTGGACATGAGTGGAGCCCCCTCTGTAAATCATTTCCCTTGCAAGCCCCAGTGTTCCCAGCCTTGCCTGTTGCCCACCTAGCTGAGCAGGAAAAGACGCTATAAGAAAATGCCTGAAAATGATCAAGCTCCCAGCAAGAAGGAGATGAGATGTGGAAAAAAGTAGGGCATGAAAGTTTCATCAGGATTGATACTCAAGGACTTCTTCCCTGCAATGCCTGTGGGTCTGGGGTCTCCAATGCTGGCAGACCTTTGGCAAGGCTGATGGGATGAGCGGTGCAGTGCCTCTGCTCAGCTGCAGCCAGACTCATGAGGGCTAGAGGTGGGCAATAATAGAATCAAATTTACAAAATAAAATTGAAAAAGGAGGGGGAGGGGGAAAGGGAAGGCAAGATCTGCATCGAGAGATCGCAACGAGAATAAGAAAGCCAGGCTGAGACATTGCCCTATGCACCAGTGACCAGCTAATCAGTCCCACATGAATGTCAGGGTGATCTGTTACCAGCTACAGATCAACTGCCCCATGTGTGGCACAGTGTGTCACACAGCCCCATCCTCAGGCCCTGTCTGTTGCCATCTTTTGTCCAAGGGAAGCTGTCTATTCACCTCCCAGCCTCTGCTGGGAGAGGCAGACAAGGGAAAGGCAGTGCCATTCACCTTCCAGCTCTGTGTTGTCCACCAGGACAGGGCTGTCGCTGCAGAGCAGGGGACAAATGCCCTCTCACCAGTCTTGGGGTGAAGACCTGGCCACTGGCATGCTGCTGGCCAGCACCTACAGACCCTACTGCCCCAGGGTGGGAAGCCTCTAGCACTTCCAGCACATCCCACCTCCCTGCAGCTGCTGGGGAAGAGGCTTAAGAGAACTTTTACCCCCATCCCAACACAGCCTTGGTGGGGGCCAAGCCCCCAGGATTCACGGGGAGCCGATGTGAGGGGCAGGTAGCACTGCCTGTGGCCCTGAGCAGGATGGTGCCCTGCAGAGCTGGCTGTGCCCCGAGTGGCCCCACCAGCATGTCACCTCCTGGCACGCCAACCATCTCCTGCAGCTCCAGCACTGCATGACACCATGTTTCCCCACTTCAGCAACAGCAGGACAGGGAAGATGTTGGTGCTCAGCACCTCATGCTTCAATGTCCCACATCAAACAGAGCCTGGGCAGGCAGTCTGCCTCTCACTCAGCCCAGCTGCACATGTTCACCAGCCCAGCTGAAAGCTGCACACAACATGCACCTAATGTGGGCACAAAACTGACCCTGGGGGCTTGCTGGCCCTCCAAAGGCCCTCTCCTCATCGCTGTGAGCAATGTGACCATTCTCAACTTGTCCAGCAGCATAAACCAGCTTCATCCTTCACCTTCACCCAGCAGTGGAAAAACGCTGACTCACAGCAGCTGCAGCTTGATGTTGCTGCCCCAGCACTGAGAATGGGCTCCGCGCAGCTGCTCTTGAGACAGCTCTGCCCCGATGCCACTGCTTCTCCCTCCCTCAGGTTGCTGCTGGCACAGCCTTGCATGGTCACATCAGCTCTGTGCTCTGCTCTGCCTGCTGCACAGGCTGAGTGGGGATTTGACTGTCATTGATAATAAGAGTCCCTGTCTGCCCCTGAGGCAGCTCAAGGCAGTCCAGGGCACTCATCAGCCTCTTTTCTTGCCCAGGCTGGTGCTGCTGAGGTGTGGGATAGAAAAGTCAGAGTTCTCCTAAGGTAACCATGTCCCTGACTCCATGTGGGTCCTGATTCCAGCCTCTGCCCTTTAAATCTGTGACCATGCTGTATGAGCTTGGTCCCAAACCTGCTGTGCCTGCCCTGAGCCAAAGGGATGTTGTACTCTGAGGAGCTGGGGGGAAGCACTGGAACCTCCTGGTCAGTGACCTCCTTGGTGGCTGATAGGGGAGGAGGAGGCCTTACCCTCCTGTGACTTCCCTGAGCCTGGCCAGTGTATACTGCCAGCAGGCAGACACTGCCCTTACTCTCTACAACATCCCAACAGCAGGGGCACACATCCTCAGTGTCCAGGGGAGGCCAGAGCCCAGCAGAGCTGAAGTGAACCCTATGAATGTACATGGTCTTGGGCAGGCAAAGGGGTTCAGGCTGCAGGAGCAGCGAGTGCTCAGCCAGCACCCACTGGTCTGCAACGACAGGACATGCACTGGGCTTCATCCTCTCAGATGGAGCTGAAGCTTCCCCCTGCATAGTATCTGCTCTGCTTGCCTCCTCTGTGTGCTCCTGGCCAAGGTCAAAGGATGGTGAAATGGCTCCAGAGCTCAGATTTCCAGCCTCTTGCCTCATCATTTGCTGCTCGACTCTTCTCGCCCACGAGGACAAGCTTATACTTCTTCTTCCCCACACAGGTTCAGGTGCTGGGACTGCCCCAGGGAGCACGCTGGAGTCATCAGCCCAGCCCTTAGCACTGCCCCTCTGTGCTGCTGCCTACAGGGTGCCTGTGCCATGCCATTGCCATTGCCTTCACCATGGCACAGCAGTAAGCAGCAGAGCGCAGTGCCCACATGCCTGCCTATTGCTGCCAGGAGGCACAGCGTGGCTTGGGCTGATGGCATGGCTCATTGTGGACCTGTTCATGGCAGGCTACACTGCCAGGCCTCAGGCTCTGGCTGTCCCCAGCTCA
Source organism: Ramphastos sulfuratus (assembly GCA_013399055.1). Classification (NCBI taxonomy): domain Eukaryota; kingdom Metazoa; phylum Chordata; class Aves; order Piciformes; family Ramphastidae; genus Ramphastos; species Ramphastos sulfuratus. The sequence continues at coordinate 855,531 of WBNM01013509.1, read as the reverse complement.
GCCCCAGGAAAGGAGGAGCAGTAGGATGAGGAAAGGCAAGTTTTGCTGGGATTGCAGAGGAATAAGCCTCAGAAAAGCCTGATCAGGAACAAGGCTGGAGCTTGGATAGGAAAGGAGAATAAGAAAAGAAAAATAAAAGCCCTTAATCATCTGCAGACTGCGTCTTGACAAGCATGGAGGGAAATGCCACTTGCAGACACTCAGAGCTGTGGCCTGTCTAGACACAGCTTTCCCAAATGCCTGCTGATAACTGCTTGGGAAAGCTTTGGTGGAGATGTCTGCCTGAGTTCGTTGGAAATTAACTCCTCTCCCGTCAGTCGGTGGTGGAGGTGCAATGGTGGTGGTCTTCAGCAGGGCACTGTGGCCAGTGTGCGGATGCCAGGCACAGGCAGAATAAATCCCCTGCCAGGGACACTGCCACTAGGAAGGGGGACACAGGCCATGTCACAGTGGTGGCTCTCTGTCTCCACATGAAGCATCCCAGTGCTGAGATGCTGCAGCTTTCTTGGTAGCAACCAGCAATGGAGGGAAGCCCTTGAGGTGCAGCAAGATGGTTACAGACTGGAACCATGGTGGCCACAGCTGCCCTAAGAGGTTACAGTGCCCTGGTTACTGTCACAAGCCCTTTGCAGAGGGACATAGCTTATTTATCAGGAGCTTGCACCTCTAGAGATAGTGTTGCACCCTGGCTGGACCCACTTTCCTTGTGTCGGACCTGAGCAACAGCTGTTGGTTGAGCTTGAGGTGGTGGGAACCACCCTGCAGAGGAAGGAGGCCGGGAGGACATGGCAGCTTGCTGCCACATGCCCATAAAGCACCAGGTCCCCAGGTATGGTGCTAGGAGGGCACAGACCCTGCTTGTTGCCCTGGAATTGGAGGCACAACATGGAGCCAGCCATAACCCAGGTAAGAGGCAGCACCATGCCCTGCAAGGGAGGAGGCATGACCTGGAGAGCCTCAAGGACCCATTGCAAGGCCTGAGCTCCTAGCTGTCTTGGAACAAGCTGTGTCCATCCTCTCACACCACCTAGGGCTGGCAGTCTGCTGTATACCCTGCATCCTCCCCATGGCCGTGATGACCACACTCAGCAGCTGCTTCTGCAGTTCCAGGGGGATGAAGATGTGGCAACCATTCACCCAGTGAGCAATGGAGCATGGGAAATGCCAGCAGCTGGAAGCATGCCGGTGGTGCTGGCCAGAGGCTATGGCCAGGGAAGCAGAGCAAGGCAGCAGCACAGGCTGGGCTGGCATCAGGGTCCTGAAAGCTGAGGGCTGCAGGATGCTTTTGGAGAGTGTGAGTACGCTGGGTAGGGTGGCTTCGGTGCCCCGAGAGCCTCTGGCAGCGAGCCCCAGCCTCATCCCCTTCCCAGCCTGTCTGCTCCAAAAAGCGGCAGCAACATAGCCGGCCAGAGGAGGCGAGTGAGCAGCGCATGGCCTCAGCTGCGCAGGGAGCCCGCCCGGGCTTGCCTCTGCCTTCCCGTTGTTTCCATCCTAGGCACACACAGAGGAGAAAAAAATTCCTCCCCAAGCCCTGGGAGGGCCTTTTCCTGTCTCGAAAAATCTGGGCGAGCCCCACCAAGTCGCTCTTTCAGGGCCAGGGTGGAGCTGTAAGGACAGATTGTGGGGAACCTCTTTGCTCAGGACCACCTGGCCTTGAGGCTACTCCAGCCGCTCCTTGCCAGCTCCATGCCCAGAGGATTTTCCTGCCAGCACCCTGTGGCCATTCCCTGCTCATCTGCCCCTGTCCTCTACACCCATACACCTGGGGTGAAGGTAACCCTGACCACCTCCCTGAAGTTGTCTGGGTTGAGCACCCCGTGGCTGGCAGAGGGGTATGCTGGAGAAGCCCCGCTTTCCCCTGCCTCCTGCAGGATGGGCTCCAAGCAGAGCAGAAGCACTTATGCTGCCATGGATTCTTAGCACCAACTGCCCCCTGTTCCACCACCCCATGCAACCAGCGTGCCTTCCCATGCACCCACCAGCTCCCTCCATCCATGGGCACCTACCTGCTTCCTCATACCTGCGGTGGGGCACTGTGGGATGTGGACGCACACCTGCCACTTCCTCCTGGCACATTATAACCCGCTACTGGGACCCCGCTGCTGCCAGTCTGGGTTTTTTAAGTGGCTGGCATGGGAGCCCTCAGCAAAAAACTCCTTCCAGGCTGCTCAGAAGCTAGAAAAATCTTTTTCTTTTTACCTTATATGAGCTGCAGGAGGAGGCCAGGCTGCCGATGGGCACTGCTGTCAGGGGCGCCGAGGGGATCCATTGGCTGGGGTGCCGTCACGTGGCCCCATCGCCGCGACCCGCCGCCGCGCAGCCCAGTGTTGCTTTTACCCCCTAAGGAAGGGCTGCTTGACAATTTTCATATTTCTTCTAAATTTGGAGATTTCAGACAATGCTGGGAGGCTTGGCTTGGGATGCCAGAGGCCCATGTGGAAGTCATTAAGTCGGAGAGGGGGAGCGAGGGAAGGAGGGCTGGGGGGAGCAGGGGGAGGAGAGTGGTCAGGGCTGAGTCGGCTGCCAGCAGCGTGCCTGGGAACCCAGGCCATCCCGCCTGGAGAAAGTTGTTTGCAGTAACTGACTTCCTCCCAGCCCTGGACCATGCATAGCGGGGATGAGCATCCCACCGGTGCTGGGGTGGGGGTCCGGCGAGGCAGGCTGGCTGCAGGGCTGGGGAGCTGGAGAGGCGCTGGCGTCTGTCCCACCAGCCGAGGAAGGAAGCGGAGATGCTCCCTGGCCCAGCTGGATGTGGCTCGTGATTCCCATTACTTTGAAAAGCTCCATCTGGCCTGGGAAAAAAAAGGCAGTTTGGTGACCGTGGGGCTCTCAGCAGGCTGCCTGTGTGCGCAGGGTGGGAGCTCTGAGTGCTAGTGGGGCTGGGACCCCCATGGGGCTGTGACGAGGCCAGGTCTGCAAGGCAGAATGGATGTGGCACCTTTCGCTGGGTTTTAGCAGCATGAAGAGCTCCATCACCGCAGGGCTGCATCAGCCCCAGCCCCTCCTGGCCCACGAGTCCATGTATGGCCTTCAGCCGGCACTGGGGCCCCATTAATGAGCAGCCAGTTGGCAGCTTGCAAGGGAAACACCCAGCACCAAAGCGCCCTTCATGCTCCTGCATGGGCAGGAGGGGGTCAGCTCTGCTGAGGACACCACTGTGCTGCCCTGAGCACCTCCGGGCCATACAGCATTTTGCAGGGTGTGCTGTTGCCCCAGGCACTGGAGCCAGCGGTGGAGCACAGCTCCAAAGGAGGAGGAAGCAGCTGCTGCAGCATCCTCTGCAGCAAGTGATAACAAAGGGAAAGCTGGGGAGCAAGTGGAGGCTACCAACAAATTCTCCTCTGAGTTTTCCAAGGTGGTGTCACTTCCTGTGGGAGAGCAAAGGGCTGATCTCCAGGGTCTCATGCCCTGAGAGGTCCTCTGGCTCATGGGAAGGAGCTTGATCCTGAGCCATGCATAGGCACAGTGGTGGTGGCAGCTGAACACTCCTGGTGCTTAGGGACCTGTGTGCACTGCCCTGGCCTTGGTGCAGACAAACATGGAGTCTGGCAGTGCAGGAACTCCAACAGCAACATATCCCAGAGGGGCCAGGAAAGAAGCAGAGTCATGCCATCCCTGGACCCCTGAGCTTGGGAGCTGGTGACATCTGCAAAGGAGGGACTGGGCCTCCTCTGCCACTGTGTCAGGCAGAGCACAATAGCAGGTACAGGTACAGCATGGTACAGGGACAGCATGGAGTGCTTGGTGTCCCTCCTGCTCCCCCTGCCCCCGATTTATGCATCATCTCAGCACCAAAGCCCCTGCTACAGCAGTCGAATGTCCCTGCAGCACTTCTGTGTACCCTCCAAGACATCCCTCTCATGCTGAGAGTGTGGCTGGCCACCAGCCACCTCCCCCACTAGCCCCATGCCCCTGCAAACCAGGCAGCTACTAGCCCAGCACAGCTCTGGGTGTAGGCACTTCTGGAGTGTCAGAGCTGGAAAAGAAGCCCTGCTGTTTGTGGCTGGCAGGGGGATGGTCCTCAGAGTCATCCAGCTCACCTGGGGGAAGGGAAAGAAAGCAAGCTGGCAAAGTCTGCTCTGAGTTAGCTGGCCTGGTTTTGCTCAGCTGCTGGAGAAAACACTCACTGCTGGAAAGAGGGAGAATGGGCAAGTTTCTTTGAGAGCTGAAGAGGTGAGGAGGAGAGGCAACAGCTGACCAGGCACCCAGCTGGGCCAGCTGGCTCTGGGGATAGTGCCCCTTGGTGCAAGTAAGTGAACTCATGTGGAAGGAGCAAAACTAGTGCAGAGGGAACAAAACTAGTGCAGAGGAATTGTACCAGCAACCCAGTTCAGCCGAGGGAGGAAGGTTGGGAGATTGCTGCCTTGCCAGCCACAGTAAAGAGAAGCAGGGAACCGAACTGTGCTGTTTGCACCAGCACACATACACTCACATGCACACTTTCAAGCTCCTTCCATCCCAGGCACCCTGCAGCAATGATCATCATATTCAGGTCATCACAAAACAGACAAACGGAGGAACTATCACCTGCTCAGCCCTGCAGATCCCAGTGGCGACAGCAGGGCTGGCAGGCCAGTGCTGCCCAGTGCGGTGAGGACAAGGTGTGAGAAAGCAGCCACCAGAACAGCCCCAGAGGATCCTCAGCATAAGCCAGGAGAATAGAGATTGACATGGCAGTGCCTGAACACGACAGCAGCATGCCCAAATTCGGGGAAGAGAGCCAGCTGGTGTCCTCCAAGCAGCCAAAGCCACTATGAAGATACCTGGCCAGGAATATAAAAGGCTTCCCTGGGGCTGCTGGCAGAAGAATGGAGTAAAGAAAAACCCTGCTTGTTTCAATTCCTGCACACACAGAGATCCAGTGGCCCTAAAAGCAGGACAAGCCTTGATCTTGTCATGTCCCTGGAGCAGCCAGCTCCCTGCAGGTCTGCTGGCAGTCACTCGGGCACAGGGCCGAGTCCAGGCTAGCCTGAGTATAGGAAGAGAACTGCACACAGCACAGCCCTGCCATGTGCTGCCCCGCAGCAGGAGCATCCTCCTTCTGCAGATAAGCCTTGGTGCAGAGCACCAAGCTAGGATAGCATGTGTTGCATGTCCCCAGGACACACTGGGGCTCCTTCCTGGGCCCAAAGTCCTGCCACACCACATCTGACCCCTGTACCCCTTGCCATGTCAGGCACCTTATGCTCACAGGTACTGAGCTCATCCCCATCCCATGCTCTGGGAGCCCAGTAGCCTCCCTGGAAGCCAGAACAGAGCTGACATCTCCCAGCCCCCACCAGGCTCCATCCCCTCTCCCCTCCCTGCAGCCCCTGCTCTCAGTGGGCTGGCTTTGAGTGAAGCACAACTAACTGCTGCCATTAAACAAACCCTATAATTAGAAACCAGGTTTCCTAAATGAAGTGAAAAATGTAACGTTAGCCTCTGTTTGTTCGCTGGATGCTGCTCTCTTGTTCCATGACCCAGAGGGGTCATGCCCTGTGGTTTCTGAGAAGCCTTAATAAGGTAATGTTTAGGAGGTTACTATCTTTACAACTCTTGTCTTATTACAACTCCATAAGAAAAACATTTGGGGCAAAGCAGGATTCCTTGGGTTTGTTTTTGTTACTCCTTTGCTAAGATGCTGCCCAGTGATCCCCCCGCTGTAGCAGATTCAGTTTCGGTATCTCCACAAGTGATCTTTTTTTCCCACCTCCCACCAACCTCTAGATCCCTTGGCTGGGTGTGAGGGTGAGGGTACTGAGACAGCCCCAGTCCTGTCCCAGAAAAGCAGCGAGGGGGCCACAGCTGTGAATGGAGTGATAATGCAGGGCAGCCCCCTCCCAGCAGGCTCTGTGGGGCTGCTCCCACCCTCTCAAGAGCCCAGGGAGTGATAAGAGAAATCCTTCTTCCATGAGCCCAGCTAACATCCAAACTTACCGAATTTGCAGCCTTCTTGTCTACTTTCCAACGTCAGAGGGGGCTGCTAGGGGGTAGGCAGGCATTTCTCAGCCCATACATTCTGACACCTGAGAGCAGGCTGTCCCTGCCTCCCTTGCCCCCATGCATGTGCTGTCTCAGTTGCTGGGGCAGGATGGCATGACTGATTGGTGAGTTAGGCTGGAGCAGTTCTGAAGGTGACCTTCAAGACTGGCCTGTGCAGCTTTGTACATCCCTTCCCTCCACAGACTGCTAAAACAGCAGCATGCAGGAGCAGGGGATGGGGACAAGGGCAGAAAGCTCTGCCCCGACTTCAAATCACCAGTTCTCCACAGAGGTGACTCCCTAGGAGCATTAGGGGTCCCCACACGTGCTACAGTGGCCCCATGTCCAGAGCTATGGGGAGAAGAGGTTTTATTTGAGCACAGCCTGCCAGGGCAGACATCAATACCACCACTGAGCTTTCCATTTGCCTCCTTCTGCCTTGCCCTTGGAAACTGGGAACTGGGATGCCTACCCATAAGCAAAAGCCACCAAAGCCTGAGGCTTTCTTCTCACAGAACCAGAGGGCATCACTGCCCTGAAAACACATCCCTGGGTGCTCTCTCCAGCCCTGCAGCCTTGCAAGGAGGGCAGTGGGAATGGCTCCAGGCTGCTCCATGTGCCTTGAATGGGGCTGGGCCAGCACTTTGCAAGGCCAGGAGCCAGGATGCAGAAGGTGTCCTAACAGAACCATCTCTCAGCTTTGAAATACAGCATGAAATACAGCCATCCTTCCAAAGCCCTCAGGGCCTAGTGTCTGACCACCACGGTGTCTGCCTTCGACTGTGTGCAGAAGCAAAAAAATTACCTGAAAATTCATCATTGCCTACCTGTGGCTTACACCGGTGGGCAGCACAGCACAGCCAGTGCAAGCTGAGGGCAGCAGCCTAGAAGGCTGGGGATGTTGGGAGGGCGAGTACAGAGGACATAAATGGAGAAGATCATGGGGCCAGGTGTCTGTTGAGCTTTGCAAGCTGACAGGACCTGTACCTGGGTGATGCCTCAGCAGTTCCTGCCTAGAGGAGTCGGCAGCTGTACCCTGATCCATCCTACCGGGAGCTGTGACTGCCCAGCCAGGAGCACTCAGAGTGATCACGCTGGGACCAGAGTCTGTCCGTGCCATACCCTCACTCTAGCCCCTCCCGTTCCCCTGGTGCCACCATACCAGGACACGGGCAGTGGGAGCCGGGAGCTGCTGGGGCAGTGGCTGTGCTGCCCCGGGCACCGTGCCGGGCAGGGGCGGAAGGAAGCGGGTGTTTCCAGCACGGGGAGTGGGAGAGCAGGCTTTTTCCATCAGGTGTTCTGTCTCCGGGAGAAGAAAGCAAAAGAAAACAAAAGGCAGGAGAGGAGGGGGACAGGAGGAACCTGCGCGTCTGGATCGTGTAAGCAGCGACGTGCTGTAAACGCCGGGCGGCTGATGGATGTGGCGGCCTGGCCGCGGCGGGACGCGCCGGGCGTGCACCCTTCCTCCCGCCCGCCGCTCTCCCGACGCCGCTGGCTCCCCAGCAGCGTCCTGCCCAGGGATGGCCAGGCTAGGGTGCTGCCGGCCCCGTGGCCCCCAGTCCCAAAGGATAACCCTGCACAGCTGTGCCTCCCGACGCCAAAGCTTGGCTGTTATCTCAGGCATGTAATCCAGCGGGCGTGATTTACAGACAGCCTAGAGCATCACCCAGCTCCCCGCCCGAGGAGGCAGGAGGGCTGCCGAGACAGCCGGATTAGGACTATATAAATAACGCTTTCCTTTGATGCAGAACCCAGGCACAGCTTTTCTGGCCCCTCACAGAGCTGCGAGACCCTGGGCTGCCCACAGCTCTTCTGGCCCCTCACACAGCTGCCACAGCCACCCCTCCTGCCTGTGGCACCGTGGCACACATCAGGGCACCTCTGTGGCCACAGTACCCAGATTGCACAATGCCCCTTCCCTCCCTTCCGCGGGATAAACGCTTTCTGCCAGGGGACATCACAGTGTGCAGGAGAGGATGGGTCTGCGTTCCACAACAGCTGCCTAGGGAGAGGGCACCCCACCTGGCAATGAATTCCTGTCTGCCCTGATCAGCCAGCCCCTGGCTTTGTCTTTATGCAAGGGCAGAAGCCGGCAGAATTAAGCACTTTTTGTTTTTCCCTTTTTTGAGAACGGGGAGGTTTAATTCCCACCAAACAATGTTCTTTTTCCAGCAAGCTTAAAATAAGCCTTTTTGGCCCCGGCGCCTCTGGAGCTGCTCACGCGCTGAGCGGTGCTTTGTGCAAATATGGATGTGAGCCGTGCTGCAGCTCGGCTGGGTGCTACCTGCCGGGAGGCACCGGGGATGCAGGAGGGCCCCCAGTCCATGCCCTCCTCCCTGCTGTGGCATGGGGCTGGCTCTGGTGAGGCCAGCTTGCCAGAGCATGTTTACGTATGATGAGTGGAAAATGTTGCTCATGTAGAGATAGGAGGTGCTGTGGCCATGCTGGCGTCTCCTGCCCAGCATCTAACTCAGGGGTGAGTGTGTGCTTAGGTGTGCAGGAGCCTCACAAACACCGTGGAGCATCTGGGTTCAATGTCCAGAGAAGTGGACACGCCATGCACCGGCAGTGATGCTGCCCACTGCCCACCATGGGCGGAGGAGACCACAAACCCCACACCAGTGGCTCCTGCCCTGGCAGGGCCATTCCTGCTTGTGAAAAAAAGAAAAAAGCTACTCTCTGCCAATGTGGGAACTGTGATCTGATTCCCCTTGTTCCGTCACCCGTGGCCCCCATCGTGTGCTCTGCCACATGATCCTTGACCAGCACATCTCTCCAGCCTAGCATGGTGCAGCATGGCCACTCTGCATCCCTCTGTCCTGGGAGCTTGGGCTCCGTGGCTCAGCTGGGGACATGGCAGTAGCTTCCATGATGGCTACACTGAGAAATATGTGCCTGAATTTATTTGGGGCAGGTAGAGCCTGTCCTCATGGCTCCTCCTGCCTTGCTTTGGGGCCTGTTCCCACTCATCAGGCTCTGCTTTCCACTCCAGCTTCCTGTGGCAGCAGGGCAATGTGGTTGGGGAAGTAGCAGAAATGAGCACATACTACAAAACCCGTAAGCACATCCCTTCTTGCCCCTGAATAACCCACTTCCAGAGGAGTTGTGCAGGGGTTTCCCATGCTTCCCAAACACCCTCTCCCTCATGGTCCCCTGTGGAGCTCACCCCAGTGCACTGTGTTCCTGCAGGGAGGGCACCGTGGCTGGCGTGGGCACATAAAGCCTGTTGGCCATCTTGTCCCAGCAGGGAGGCAGAGGCTGGCCGTGACCCAACCTCCTGTGTGCTCTATTCCCTTCCCTTCTGTGTGGCCAGCAGGGAAAAAACACCCATGCCCGCCCCCGCCTCCCCCAGCTTATCAAATTTGGCCATGTCTGAAAAGCCCTGGTTTCCTTTTCACCAAAAAAGATCAAAACTGGGTAATTGGCTGCCGGCGCAGATGCCTCTGAGCCTCTCTCATGTGTAAACAGCATTGCCAAGCGCTGACACAACACAGGCGGTCGTGGCACACGCAGGCAGCCAGCACCCTCCAGGTGCCCGGGGCTCCTTCTTGGGAGATCACAGAACAGGGGGTGCAGTCACTGGGGTGTGGGCAGGGACCGGCCTAGAACCCCAGAAAAGGCTGGTGGCGGCAAGCCGGTTGCTGCTGTACTGCTCACTGGGGGGGAATTGAGTGGTTGCATGGCCCCTAGTAGGGCCAGGTTCTCTCTGCCAGCTCCCAGAGGTGACAAAAGGGACATGCTGTGCTCAGTTTACAGCATCAAACCTCACCCAAGGGGACAGCAGATGCTGTGCTGGGGCTGTCCTTGGGGATGTTAATGTAGGCTGGAGCAGCTGGGCTGCATTTCCTGCTGCATCCCAGGACTGGCAAGGCTGGGAGGAGGAGGGGGCAGAGGGCTGAGTGAGCTGTGGGTGCAGTGGGTTTTACTCTTTTTTCTGGGTTTTCTGGAGGCCAAGTTCACGGGCTGGAAAAAGGAGGTGGAAATTTCCCACCACCCTATAAAGTACAAGGACTTTCCAAGCCCTAGGGATGTACAGTGAATGAGCAGGCAGAGGAGAACTCAGCATCCAGTGCTGAGGAGGGGGCAGGAATGGGGAGACAGAAAGCACCAAAAAGAGGTGGAGATGCCCCCCCACCCCCGCACTGCCTGTCTTCCGCGGCAGCAGCCGACGAACGTACAGGGCCCTTCCAAAAGAGCGAGGACTGTCCCTGAGCATGGAGAGCAGCATTGGGTACATCCAATCCTGGTGGTGTTGGTGGGGGAGGAGGTATGTCAGGTGGGATAGAGAGACGGATGGAGAGGAGGAGGGGTGAAGGGGAGGATGGAGAGAAGGGAAGGAGGGGAGGTTGGAAAGCAGGAATAATGCAGGGGAGAATGGAGAGGAGAAAAAATGAAGGGGAGGAGGGAGGGAGAGATAGAAGGAAGGATGGAGGGGAGGAGAGATGGAGGGAGAAAGATTGCGGAGGAGGGATGCAGGGAAGGACGAGGGCGGGCGGTGCGGTCGGGTGGAGGACAGCACCACCGTGTGGCACAGCGGCTGCCCGGCTGCAGGGACAGGGACAGCCCAGGGCAGCGGGAAGCTGCAACGCTGGGCTACTCTAGCCCCGTCCCGGGAGAGGCCCGTCGCCGTTCCCGGGCTAGGGCGTCTAGGCCGGACCCCCGTGCCTCAATGTCCATCCCCCAGCACCCGGCATCCCAGTGCTTGGCCCCGGCAAGTCAGAGAGCAGGGCACGGGCAGGGGCAGCATCCCACCGCTAACAGCCATCAGCCTGCAGCTCTGGGGTCCAGCCCCAAGGCCATCAGTGAGGAGAACTGGTGTGTCCCCACTGCCAGGGCTTGGGGACAGGTTCAGTGACAGAATGGGAGGGTTTGGGGAAAGACAGAACACGAGTGCAGAAAGCGATGGGTGCTATCGTCTCACCACTGGGCAGAAGGGTCGGGTGGCTCCTGGGGACAGCAGAGCTGGTGGTGGCACAGGGATGGCGGCAGGCTCTCAGCTGTCCCCGTAGGGACAGTAGGACACCTCCAGGCTACCTGCACATCTTGCTGCCAGCCCACCCCCAGTCCTCCCATGAGCTCCTTTCAGCCCAGCAGCTGTGTCCCTCCTGGACCTCGTATGACCGCACTAGCAGCACCACGGGAGCCCAAACCTCCTCCCCAGGGCAGATTATTGCCCAGCGAGCCCATCTGGGCTGCCCAGTCCAGAGGGGACCCATCACTGTCCACAGCCACCGGCGCAGGTGGAGCTGGCACCCGGGTAGGCGGCGGGTGGCCGAGTCCCAGACCATGCTGGCCCCCTGCCCTGCGACACTGAGGCTCCCTGGCACCTCAGGGACCAGACACACCTCCGGCAGAGCGGAGCCAGGGGCTGGGGCTTTCCCTTTTTAGTTTCCCAGCTTCCCAGTGCCAGGCACACTGCAGGAGAGCGGCCGGCAGCCCCTCCACAGCGATGGAGCGGGCTCCAAATCTGGTAGGTGACTGCAGGGTGGCTCAGGGCTTGCTCCCAGTTCTCTTTCTTTAATCTGGGTATTTGCATGCTTGTTTACGGGTGGCTACCTGGGTTTGTTTGCTTTGGAGCTACATGCCAGGCCCATCGCTCTCACATCGGGCACGGCAAGGATGCAGCAGCTTCAGAGAACAAAGCCATGACAATCCAACCGGACAGTCTGGCACCGGAGGGGGCAAACAGCCCCGGGCGAATGGTCCCTGCCCCTGGGCACCGCACACCTTGGGAAGGGCTGAGGGATGGTGAGCAGGGTGCGGGGCTGCCTGTGGCCAGCTGCAGGGACACGAATAGCAGGGAGTACGACTACAGAAAGCAACTTTGTTCACTGCTGGGCAGCCTGCCGGCTGTCAGCACACGGGAGCTCGGCCCGCAAGGTCGCAGGGAGAAGGAGAAAGCATATTTTCTCTCTCACCATCCTCAGAGCACAGAGGGAGGGAGAGGAGGGTTTGGATAAAGATCCCTTTCTTGACGAGCTCATCTCTAAAGCTCCATTTAAACCACAGGCTGCCTAGGTACAGCCTGAGCTGAGGGTGTACCCGTGCTTCCCAGTATGCAGCCAGCTTGGGGTGGGCAGGGGCGGGACTGGGCATGTCTTGGGCAGGGGCACTCTGGATAATGCAAATTGTCAAGTGTGACCAGGATGAGGGGCTTCACAGCTACATGCATCAGCTGTAACTTGGGCTAGGAGTTCACCATGTCCACCACCCTTTGCAAACTTCCCTGGCATGTTCCCATGGGTCTTGCCTGCAGGCCTTTTGGCACATACCACCCTGAAGTCACTGCCATTACCTGGTGGCTCATGGAAGCTCCTCTTCCACGCCAGCCCTGCAGGCTGCAGCCACACACCATCATCTTTCCTCTTCAGCTTCTCCTCTGCATCTTCACCTTTGCCATGGTCGTGGTCCCTGCAGCGAAAGACCAAAGCAAAGCAGCAAAGGGCAGGAGAAGGGGCCTGGTGCGGGCCCCCACAGCCACCCCTGCCCTCACTTGGGCCCTGGATGATCCCTATACCACCATGGCAGACTACGAGCACAGCATCCAGGACATGGTACGTCAGCTGAAGAACAGCTCTGAGCCAAGTGACACCAAGTGCCAGGTCAACTTGAGGCTCTGGAGGTCCAACCGGAGGAGCCTGTCCCCCTGGACTTACAGGTGAGCTTGAGGTGGGGATGTCAGGGACATGCATAGTGGCTCCATGCCAGCAAATGGCATGCCAGCATCATGGAGCTGCAGTGGCTGCTGGGGGGGTGCAATGCGATGCATCACTCCATTTTGCCCCATAGAGACATTGTTCTGCTTTTCCCCAGTCACCCACTGCCACCCATTTCACCATCTCTCCAGCCTTGTGTTGCTTTCCCTCTCCTCCAGCATAAACCACGATGCAGCACGTATCCCAGCAGACCTCCCTGAGGCCCGATGCCTCTGCACTGGCTGCATCAACCCCTTCACCATGCAGGAGGACCGCACCATGGCCAGCATTCCTATCTACAGCCGGCTGCCTGTCCGCCGGCTGCTCTGCCAGGTGCCAGGCGAGGTGGGGCACAAGCACTTCGGGAAGAAGTGTCAGAAGAAGTATCAGATGGTCATGGAAACCATTGCTGTGGGCTGCACCTGCATCTTCTGAGGTCACAAAGCTAACCCCTTCAGCTACCGGTGGGCATCTAACCAGCTTGCTCTTGCTTCCTGAGTTTGCCCACTCTGGGAGATGGTCACCCACCTAAGGACCAGGATGAGAAGAGCCCCTGTTCAAGGCAGTGGCAGCTGCAAGCTCCCCGAAATTCCCTGGCATACTCCATCGGCCTCAGCCCAAGCAGCCACTTTGGGGACATCCAGCACAAGGGCAATCCTGCAAGTTATCATGCTACACAGCCCTATGGCTGACCTTGCAGTGAGACACTGCCCCAGGTCCTGTCACCTCCAGGGAGGAGCTCAGCAGAGGGGGCTGGGGGTCAGGAGCCTTTCCAGCTGGGCAGAACCAGGCCCCCCATTTCCCCAAAGTCCCTGTTTGCCTTTGTTTGCTATCAGTGCAACAGCTCTGGAGTGCCTGGTCCACCCAGGTCTCCCCAGCCCACCTACAAGTTCTGCACTTGGTCAAGCAGCCCAGGAAGCAGGACAAGTGGATGGTGGTTTGGGTGGCTTCTCAGGTCTTCAATAAAGCGCATCGCTGGCCCCCGTCTGAGCCTTCCTTACCTCAGCCCTTCATGGCATCCCCTTGGCCCTGCCTGCCCAGGGCTGGCTGCTGCCCAGCCTCCTCCCAATGAGGCTCTTCTGTCCCCTTCAGCTGAGTCCCAGGCTTAGAGATGCCTGGACACACCTGCAAACAGGCAGCACTCAGCAGCAGGCACCTCTCCCTGCAAGCCAGAATCTGTGACAGCCCATCCTGCATGCCCATCCCCAGGGCATCAGGCCAGTGGGCAGAGCTCAGCTCCACACATGCATGACATGGCAGAAGCCATTAGACCTCCTGCCCCAGCCAGGGCCAGCCTACCACAGAGTTTTCTTTAAGAAAAGCCAGGAAGGCAGGAGAGGCTTGTGGCAAGAGTTGGGCAGGTCATCAGTGGGGACCCATCTGCTGCTCATGCCAGTCAGCCTTGTCCTGGAAAACACTTTCCAAAAGGAGATGCACAGTGACCCTTTTTCACAGGAAAAGGCACAGGCACATTCCAGTAAAGCACGAGCAAAGGGAATTGGGAAACTGAGGCACACAGCACAGACACACAGCCACAGTGGGCAGAGATTGTATTCTTGAAGGAAGGCAATGCAGTTTCAAGTCATCCAGGACACAGCCTGTCCCTTCTCCCCCAACTTAAAACCCCTTGGTGTCACCAAGCAATAAATACTCCCCAGGCTACTACACACAGAAGCTCCCTGCCCACCACCTCTCCTGGGTGTCACAGTTCAGTCTTCACCTTGTGCATCAAGTCCTTCTGGTCGATTTTCTCCAGGTCCTGATGCCAGCGGTTGTAAGCCAGCAGGGCCACATTTTTGGCTGCCACTGCTATCATCTCCATGGAGCTGGCCACCCACTCCACACCACTGAGGTAGAAGAGGTTATCATGGAGCACGATGGGTGGAAGGGACTTGGCGGCATCAAAGCGGGGATATGTCTGCCACTCTGTCACCTGCACCGAGTAGTAGGACCTAAAGAGGGTCTTCAGCTGCGGCTTGTCCAGTGGCTGCTGGGAGAGGACACGCCACACCGCGGCCTCCTGGGGCTGCTTGCGACGGAAAGCTGCCGATATGTTTACAGGACAGATGTTGTCCATGGCGTTGAAGAAGAGGTCGGGGGTGTCGGTGGTGAGGATGCTGGCAAATGGGAATAGCTTGGGATCAGGGAAGCCAAAGTAGGAGGAGTTAAGGTAGCCATGCACCACGGAGGTGACAGAGGGCTGGAAGGCTCCCGGGAAGTCAGCAATTGGCGGCTCAAAGTTCTCAAAGGTGAAGTTGCTCCTGCTGGGGTGCAGGGGAGTTGTCACAACCACCATGTCATAGAAAGCTGAGCCCTGGCCATCACTGCCCTCATAGTGCACCTGGTACAGGGCTCTCCCCTCTGAAAAGAGATGATGGACAGTCAGCAATAGTCCTGTGCCCCAAGAGGTATTGCCCTGGCTCCCTTTTTTCTAGCAAGGTTCCATCCACTGCTTTTGCATCACACACCAGTGCTAGACCACAGCATCTGATGGGTTTGGACGAGGTGCGGATGCTTTAGGGCAGTGGAAAGGTTTTATCAAGCCTGTGGGAAAGTTTCTAAGAAAAGCCCAGCCTAGTGGGACAATAAGGCCTGGGGCAGCACAGCCTATTCCCCAGCCTCCAGTTATGCAGCCCTTTTGCTGTGCTGGACTGGGGAACAAGCCTGCAACAAGGATGGTGCCATGGAAGAGATGAGGCACCTCATTCATAGGTCAGACAAAGGGTGAAGATGGACAGATCCCCAGGCCCTCACTCAAATGATTGCTTTACCAGGTCCAGGATACTCTCCAGCTTCCCAATGCTTTCTCTCTCCTGGAATCCTCATGCTGCCACCACCAATCTCCTGCCTTGGTATGCCCAGACCCATACCCAGGCTGGTGGGACACAGAGCAGTTCCTATGCCCAGGCTCACCCGAGCTGTGCAGAGAGACACCTGTCACCCTGGCTGGGATGATGTTGGCTTTAGTGAGCTTCAGCAGACCTGAACACACCAGCTTGTTGCCTCCTTCCACTTCCCAGGTGCTGCCCTGGGCCCCCGCTAGTGACATGGCTCCTAGGGAGAGGAAGAGGAGAGTGGCTCAACAGTCTGGCTATAGTCAGGACACTGGGAAGGAGAGCCTCAAGGGCAGGAGAGGGGGTCCCTGCTTTCACCTGCGAAGGCAGGCACCAGCACTGACTGCCCGTAGCTGGAGCGCAGGACAGCCGCGATGACATCGTCGACAAAGCGCTGTGTGACGCCCACCTCCAGCAAGCACTCGGCCACTGAGCGCTGTGTCATGTTGATGAAGGCATCACCCCCCAGCGAGTGCAGCAGCTCCTCCAGGCTGGAAAAAGCGTAGCCGTGTGCCTGGTACTTGTAGATCCTGGATGGGACAGGAACACAGGACACCTGGTGATGCCCTGGTGCCAGGGACAAACCCCTGTGTCTCCAGCCCCGTGGGTTCTCCTACCTCATGAACTTCTCCATCACCCCTTCCACCCACATCTGCAGGCGCAGGAAGCTGATGCCATAGTGCCACCACAGCCGGAAGAGGTTGAGCAGGTACCAGTCGGTCTCCTCCAGGATGAAGTGCTCCCCGCTGAATATGGCACTCTTCCCTGCCACCTCGCGCCGGTGCTTGAGGCCTGTGGGGAGTGGAGGGGGGGACTGGCACACTTCCCGGGGGCTGGCTGGCTGCTGGGAAAGGTGGGTGCCAAACACCACCGCAGCAGGGATGCTGGCAAAGATGCTTTTGGAAGAGCATCGGGGAGTGTGAGACTCCTGGACACTAGCACACCAGCCAGATACCACTTGTTCAGGCATCACATCGAGTTGCTGCTGCCTTCTGGGATACATTGTTGGGAGTTTATGAACAAATCCCCCACGCTAATTCCATCAGGACCTCTTGCCCTGACACCGGTCCACCCCTCATCCTTTTCTCTTCCAGGGCAGAACACGGCTGGGGCACAGGGACAGCAGGAGGGTCACCACATCCCTGGTGTGCCGAGGCAGACTGGAAGCAGCCCAGGGGCACTCCAGCTCCCCGACTCAGGAACAGAAGTCATGCGGGTGCTCGGATGCTTGTGCTCACCCAAGATCTTGACGAAGTCCTGCATATGGAGGCTGAGCGCATGGATGGAGGCTCCCCTGCTCTCGTACTGCTGCTTGTTGACGGTGACGGTGGCCAACCGCCCCCCAACACCCGCCGGCTCGAACACATCCAGCTGCACCTGCGGCCCGAAGTGCTGCTGCAAAAAGTAGGCGACGGCCGAGCCGCCCAGGCCGGCACCCACCACGGCTGCCGACGGAGAGGGACGAGAACGGCGGAGTCAGCATCGAAGCCCGGTTGAGATGGGGGCTGTCGCTGCCCACCGCCCACCCTCCACTCTCCCAGGTTCCTTGGCCGCAGAGGGGGAAACGGCAGGAATGCAGCGGGAGCGCCGGAGGGCTGCATGGCAGCACGCTCTGCTCCCGCAAAAGCGGGATGCCAGAGCTCCTCTCTCCCACCCCCAGCGGCAGGCAGGAGGAGGCCGAGTGCTGCCGGTACCGGAGATGGGTATACCCTCCCAACCCCGTATTATATCCTTCTTCTCCCTCCCCACTTTCCTACCGATGTTGCGCGGCGGAGCGCGGGCGGCAGTGGCGGGCACCAGGAGTGCGGCGAGGGCCGGCAGGAGCAGCGCGGAGGGCGGCGAGGCCATGGCGCGGACGGCGGCGCGGAGAGCGGGTCCCGGCAGCGCCGCCCCGGCCTGTCCCGCCCCTTACCGCAGGCTCGGCCCCCGTGCCCCCCGCCGCTGCCCCGCCCTGCCCGGGCAGAGACTCGGCCACGAGGGGAGCCTGGTGCCGGCGAGCGGCGACAGGCCGGGCCCGACGCTGGAGCCCCGAGCGGCGAGGAGGAGCTGGGGGAGGCAAGCGGGCTTTGTTCCTGCAGAGCCGGGGGATGCGCGCAGCCGCCGCTCCGGGCTCACCGCGGGCACAGCAGCAGCGCGAAAATGGACCTTGTGCTAACATCGCCCAGCCGAGTGCAACACACAACCAACCTCAGGGACAGCCACAGTGAGGGCCCTCAATGCCTTCTGTCCCTCACACCCTGGCCACCCATCCCTCTGGACACATCATCCCACTCATAATAAACCCAATGGCTAAGGAAGGGACCAAACCCAGGAGGTCCCCCTCGTACCACCCTCTGTCATACTATAGGCACACTGTGGGCTTATGCTGCAGGGCAGTGCTTGTCCCAAGCTGCTGCTGCAGCACATTTTCCAGAGGCTCAGCCTGAACAGGGCTGACGGCACATGGTGCTCAGTACCTGGCTGAGGGGAGCAGGCTGGATCCTGCATGGATCATGCATCAGCAAGAGCATTTCAAGCTTTTGCTTGCACTTTCTGCCCTGGGCAAAACCAGAGAGCAAATAGCCTGGGCCACAGGATCCCCTCTGGGAGCCTGCTGCTGCTCGGATTACAAAGGATAGCAAAGAGAGAGCAAAAACTCTGGAACACGTAGAACGTGTAACTACAACCCCAGAGCCTGCTGCAGCCCAGGGCTGGCCCTGTATGATGTGACAAAATGAGGTCTGAGAATCTGTCATCTGAACTTTATTTCAGAAGAAACACAAGTCCCCTCCCTCCCAGCCAGGAACCACTTCAGAATTCCTGCATGGGGGAGCACACATAACCCAGAAACTCAGGTGTGAACATTTCGGGGGAGAAGTGGCACAGACAAAAACTACCATTGCTCAGCTCACCCAAGTCCTTACAAAGGGCAATGTGAACCTACCAGTACAGAAAGGCAATGTTTCCAAAGCTGCTTAAAATAGAACACACAAATATCTTTGTAGCACGTCTCAGGTTTTAAAAAGCTCTTACTTTACTTAACCAGCCTGATTTCACTATGGCTGTGGGCGACAAGAAATCTGCCTGTACAGACAGCAAGGCTCCGAGGAGTCCAAGTCAGTCCTGCTCCAAATTGCCTTCCTCTCGCAGCAGACCATGCCCTGCTCGCAGGCATTCTGCAACACTGTGCCATAAGCAAAATGCTCTTCCCCTTGCTCATAACGCTCCAATGCGTCTCTGCAGATGGAGGTGTTTGTGGTTTGAAAACTCCCAACTCTCACTGCTGCTGCAGAGAAAAGCCAACAGAGACAGAAAACACTAACACAGCATTGGCAGCACTATTTCCTGGTCTAGTCTGGTTAGTGAACACAGAGCAGTGCTGTAGAACAAACACCAAGCAGTGCCATCGAGCAAACACCAAGCAGGGCCACTACATTTCAGGCAGAGTGAGGAAAAGCCCCTAGAATGGGACAGCCTCTGCAATCACAAGGGGTCATTGCTGGCAGATCTTTAGCACATCCAGAAAGGGTATTTGTAAATTGTCTTTGCCAAAGGTTTTTTCTAGAGAACACTGAGAGCCTCAGGAGAACAAGGCAAGCAAGACCTGCCAACATGGAACCAACTGTTAGAATTCCAAGGCAAAAGCAGGAATGGAGGCCCAGCTGTTTGTGCAGAGGATGCACGGAGAATGGTGTCTGTTACAATCTACACAGAAAGCCTGCTCTTTTCTCCAATGAATCCCTGAAATCACAACCCACCTGCAGATACCACAGCATTAACACATACTGTGTGCTAAGCCACCCTTAATCAAGCTGCTGTACAGTTCATGCCTGGTACAATACACCACAAACGGGCAAAAATGCAGCAAAGTGAAGCTGAGAATAGGAAAAATAAAAACAGCTGCTGAGATTTCAACTGTTAGAGTCATGCAGCATGAACCACACCACCAAAGGCTGGCAGACAGCATTTCTCCACACCATGGTCCATGAGTGGGCTTAGGAACAGACACAGCAAGAGGCACGGAAGTACTAAAGGACAATACAATGCATCAGTTTATCAGTGCAGAAACCCCTGGCAACTCCTCTGTGACGAAAGATTGCACACACTTGTGTGCATGCATTTCATAGAATCAGAGAACGGTCTGGGTTGGAAGGGACCCTCAAAGGTCTCTCTGTAGTAAGCAGGGGAATTCTCAAGTAGATCAGGTTGCCCAGAGCCCTGTCGAGCACCACCTTGAATATCTCCAGGGATGGGGCCCCAACCACCTCTCTGGGCAACCTGTTTCAGTGTTCCCTGCCCTCTGAGAGTCTACCTAAAGTGTTCTTAATAAAATGTTCCACAAAATACTGCCGTGAGCTGTAGCCTGCCCTTTAGACAATCAGATCAGGCCCACTGACTAGTGGCAGTTTGAAGGAGCAGCACTTTGGGGCAGGAAAAAAAAAAAAAAAAGGAAAAAGAAGCAACTACAATTTTTTTAAAAAATTATCATTATTTGCAAATGGGCAGTATCTGGACATCTAAAGCAAATCAGTCCTTTCCAGCATTAACTCAAACATTCTTGTCAAATGCTTGCACCACTCCCGAACTTCAGTCTTTTGTCTTTCACACAGCCAGAGCCTTTGGGTAAACAAAGAGCACAGAAACACAAAAACATACAATATATATACAGGTTTCCCACCAACGAAATGGATTTTTGGAGATTAGCCACACTTTGTTCATTTGACTTTGCAAGTAATATCAAAACATCTTCAAGTTTAAAAATAAAAAAATACTACAATATTCACAATATGAAATTTAAATACTTTTTTTTTTTAAAGGAAAGGACTGCTAACAGCTATTGATTTATCACAGCTGTTTCTCAATAGAAGCTCTGCTGATGAAGCACTGAGAATTGAAGGTTCACAACGCAACACTCACATTCTGTATTGCTCCTGGTCAGAGCTAAGACGCTGCCACTGGAGACTTGTCCAGAAGCTCAACTCATACATCCCACTGATGGAGCACAGCAAGGTTATAGAACGCAAGCCCATGTTCAGCAGGACTGCCCACTGCCTGACAGGAGAAATGCAGGTCCGTGCATCACCTTCACCTGCATGTCTCAGCTAGCTGTCCACATTTCCAGCTCAAGTTCTTCAGTTTATGGCTGAGAAAATGGAATGGAAGTGACTAAGAGGTATGTGACACTTCCACTCCTCTGCCACTGTGTCCCTGCTAACATTTATTAAGTGTTATATCTAACATTTATTAAATGCTATATATAACATCTATTAAATGTTACATATATATTAGTGTTTTAATAAACAGTCATTGAATAAAGGGACTGGAGAGGAAAATCTCATGGGTCACTCACCTCTGCAGTAACTCTGCTGAGTACAATGGAACTGCACCATCAGGGACTCTGCCCTACTATGCTGAGCGTGCAAACTTTACACTGGGCAGACAAGAGAGCAAGAACCTAGAGAGAAGAAATTCAATCCACTCTTACATAACCTCATCCACAACAAAAGAGATCATTAAGTGTGCTTGAAAGGCAAGAGAATCAGATTCTGCCATGGAAATCTGGATTCTGTGAATCCAAGTTTGGTTATTTCATTTTCACATCACTATTCAAAGCAACTAGAAACTAGGTCACAAAACAGCTACAGTATTTATCTCTTTGGTAATTTTTGTAACAGAATCTCTAAGCAGAGGGTACATCTTACAGTAAACATCATAAAAGCCTGGTAAGATCCTCTAGAAGTTCAGAGACTAAGAAAAAAATAAATGGAGTACAAACTGGAAACATAGCTTGCCCAAAATGAAACAGGGTCTGTGGGAAGGTAAGCAAGACTGCAGAGGAATTGGATCCCTCAGATTCCTGCTCTAGCCACACAGCAGTGCCTCAGTGAAAGTGGATTCCAGATACACAAGCAGAATCAGTAAGCTCTAAGTACAGACAGAAGGCCCTGGAGTGCATTTCAGGGTATTTCTTTAAGGCAAAAATGGGTCGGTATTAGTTGAGGCAGCAGGCAGGCAGGCAGGCTTGGCTAACAGTCCAAAGGCGGACCAAGTAGCTGTAGTATCCTTTCACAGTCAAGTGACTCTGTGGGTCAGTTTAAAAAGGATTTGGACTTCATCACTACCTGTCACATACTACTTATAAATCCAGTTCAGGTAAGCTGCAGCCTTTCTGACAAAAAACTACCTGTTGTGTAAAATGCCTTTGCTTCTGTTTCGTTCCTGATAAAGAAAGTTTCACATTCAAAATCAGTTTCTATAACTGGCTTTACCCTCATGTTGCANTTGAAAAAAAAAAAAAAAAAAAAAAAAAAAAAGAGACTCAGCTGATCTAGCTGGGGCTGAAGAGGCAACAGAGAACCCATAAACTCCTTTCTATCTGAAGACATGGGTTGATCAGAGCAGGCTGTAGACTGTCTTGAGGCAGAATAGTAAGACTTGCATTGCCACGTTACATATTTAATTCTTCTTTTTACCCATTCGTTGTCTTGAGACTGGTGACCCAGTCAGCATGTAGGCCAGCAAAACAATGAACATGAACTCCTATATATCTCTGAAATTCTGAACAATGTGCTAAAACAAGAGCACTGAACAAGAGATCTGTCCTAAGTGGTCAAATGCTGCTGTGAAGCACTGTTTCAGGGCTGAAATCTCAAGTACCGCCTCAAAACCTAAAACAGAAGCAGAAAACCACACTTCAGAAAGTATCCACTACTGAATTGCCCACGCTAAAGTAGCTTGCACAGAGCATATTAGAAATGTGGATTTCCTTACATTCCTGGAATAAAACCCAGATAGCTGCGCATAGTCTCAACAAACAAATGCCTGTCGATAGCTGCTAATTGAAGGCTGCCTTAATCTTGAAGTCCACCACAAAAGGATTATGCAACTGAAGCCTGCCAAGGAATGAGAGAACAAGCTTTCTTCCAAGCCACTGATGACATCCATCATAAGTAAAAAGTTTTTGCAAGTGGATTTCAAGTAACTGTCAGGCTATGGGTCCAGTTTCAGAAAGCAGAAAGGCAAGAATTAAGAAATCTGTAAGAAATAACATGAAAACAACCATTCCTGCCTTGGTTTTGTGTGGTGCAGACCATAGGATGGTTTATACAAGTCTTCTGTCATTAGACTGCTTGCTGCTCTGCTAAGAGTTAAATTCTGATCTTACTCAGGGACTGCATCCTTTCAGGTGAGCTAAACTGACGGATTTAGTTTGGACTCCCAGGCAAAAGGACCACTGGGAAATACATCTGCCATGCTGTGATAACAACGTGCCTCCAATGAAGAGGAAGGCTTGAAGTCAGCTTTCACTTCCTCAGCCTTCTGCTTCTCTTGCTTTCTTGTCACTGCTGCTAAAATTCCTTCAAGGGCACTTGAGACTTTTAGTAGAAGAGATTTTTCTCCTTGTGTCAAAACCCAAAAGGTGTAATATTTACTATGACTGCACAAAAGTAGAATCTGAATGTGAACTGTAAGTTATCTGAGTGTTGAGTATCATTATTGAAGAGATGAGGAAATAGAACAGTCCAGATTTTCTGCTGAAGGGCACATCTCCATTTTGCCAGCAGCTGCAACAAAGAGCATATAGTTTATCATGCTTGAAAGCTGCACAAATATCCATCAGGGAAGAGAAATGACTCTCTTCAAAAATATAATTTTGGCCGGGGAAAAAAGAGATTTGAGAGCCATTTTCTGGCTCTACCAAGGAACAAGGAGTCAAGCTGAAATTTTACCTGGAGAACAAATACGAACATGCTAGCCTTGCCTAACAACTGAATTGTCTTTAAAACGTCATCCTTACTCATCTGTAGTATGACAGAGCTTTCATTAATTCAAGATTCTTTTCCTGAAGTGACACAAGAAAAAGCTGCCTCTAAATGTCATTTCAAGTGATGAACTTCATCCCCACCTTAGCAATCTGGGGACAAGGAAAGACACCAAAACCAGCCTGATAATAATTACTCAGCTCTTTGGGCTTTTCCTCTCTGAGTGCTTTGCAAAGACAAAGGCTCACCACATTCCTGTGAGGTAGGTCAGTATTATTCTATTCCTTTACTACAGATATGGAAACTGAGGTGGAGAAGGTACTTTCCTGAAGGCCACTGCGGAAGTCTGTCTCAGAAATGGAACCAGAAGACAAGACTCCTTAACTCCTGGAGATTTCCCTTTCTTTCCCCTATGTCCCCTCTTCCCCATAAAATATTGGTGGGGAAATGAGCAATGGAGAAGGGGCTACAGCGCCATGTTTCTGACAAACTGCAGACTCCTGGTGCTACTCCACATCAAAAAGGATTATTAAATATACAAGTACCTTAGAACTCATAGCAAAATGACTGCACACAGTATAAAGCCAACGGACAATACAAACCTAGCTTAATAAATAAGTAAAGACATGCAGCTGCAGCTGTGACTGAGTGCTGAGGGGTCCTCAGCTCAGTTAAGGTCCCAGATGCCCCTGGGTAAGCCCATGTTATTCCTGTGACTCTACGGCCACGCCGACGAGCGCGTGTCTGATAGTGCGACCGTGGAGTTTATAACCATCCTGAGTCACCAGTGCGATCGTGCCTGGTTGCAGCCCCTCGGCCGGTACATGGCAGACTATTTCATGGTCGTATGGATCATATTTGCCACCGACAGGGTTCATCTTCTGAAGGCCATGTTTGGCAAACACACTTTGCAATTTGGCCTCTATGAGAGAGAGGCCTTCGTAGATTTTCTTCAGGGTTGGATTTGGATTGCTAGGTTCTGCATCTTCTGCGGCACTCTCGGCAGTCTTCTCCAAGATATCAGCTACCTCCACAAGGTCCCTGCAGAAACTCTGTATCCCTATGGGCACAAAGAAGCAAGAAGTAAATGAAGGGCAGTTTATGAAACACACAGAGCTACAGTACTAGTCACAGGCACAAAGTCATAGCAGTTTGAAAGCACCTTTAAAGCTGCTGCTAGATTCAGTGAGAGCAGACAGTGCCTTCTGTTATCCCAGCACTTGACAGCCGTTTCATAGCACAACAGGTAGAACATAAGCAAAACACAGCAGCTCTAATTGCACAGCTACTAGAATTAACTAACGAAACACCTTCTGAGATCTATGCATTGTGGAGAATATTTCTCAGAGATGGTGCTGAAGGAGTACAACAATTAAACAGCAGTTTCTTCCCCCTTCACCTGCCCCTGTTGCCAAAGCTGCAAATCTAGCTTGCTTCACTGATGTTAAAATATTTCTTATGGAAGTGTTAAAGAACAACTGATACAAGAATTGACAATCCTTGTTCCACTTCCTAAAAGCCAGAGCAGAAGAGAAAAGACTGTTAATATAGTAAAGGAGATCACAGCCTGATGACACAGCTGAGAGTACAAAACGCACCCAGTCAGAGCTAATTTTCAGCATACCATTTCCAATCAAGTCAGCAGAACTACACTGGGCCTATTTTATTACTAAAAAAACCCAAAGATTAAAAAAAAACCACAAAACAGTCACTGATAGCTGGATATACAGAAAAAATAGCAAATAAACCCAGACACCAGGATTCTAGGTCAAATATCATGCCAGACTTTACAGTGAATGAGGGCTGGAAGTGGGAGGAGAGAAGCTGCTGACCAGCATTTTGTGTTCAGGCAGGAAGGCCAGGGCTGTGAACACAGCTTGGCCTCACTCTGCTTACCAAAGAGCTTGGCATCTTCCACAAACTTCTGCGTTCTCCTCCGGACATTCTCAGAATCTGCCAAGGCCTTCCGGTATCGCTCCTGCAGCCACAATAGCAGGGAGACTGGTATCAAACAAGGAGGTAAAACCCATTTCCCAGCAGCTGGTGATCCCTTTAAGCAAAGCCCACTTTGTGTCAGAAGCTTGTGCTGGGCATTTGTGTTTTCATTACAGGCAAACCCAAGTTCCTCTCCTACAGTACAACTGCAAGTCCCTCAAAAGACGCCAGTTCAGGCCAGCAGCACTCATGGCCTCCACTGAACACTGCACTGTCAGGCCACTGCTTTTTGCCTGGCTCACTGTGGCTGTTGAGACACAGGTCAGGAGCAGACCTGCAACCGGCTGCTGTATTACTTGGTGCAGTACTCTCAGGGCAGTTATCTCCAGAATTGTCCACTGCTGCAGGATTCAATCCTCTCCTCAAGTCACACCTGTCCCTTGAAGTCCCTATAACATGATCCCTACCATTTCCACACACCGCTGTCAGTAAAGAGCACGTTCCTTCTCAGATACAGTATGTGATGCTATTCAGGACGAAACTACTATCAATCCCTGTGGAAGAACTGACCAGACCATCTCCAACAGAACTTTGCCTGCCAGGATCATACTGTCAGGGTTCTGCTTCTAGGTACTACTGACAGATGGTGTTTCTGAAGAAGGCAGACTGTGCTTTCACAGTGCACCCTCTAACACTTAGAGCACAGCTGCTCTAAAGGCTGCCAGAGCACAGTGGTGTTGTATGTTATATGGTTTATGGAGAAGCTGGAGCTGAAAGACAGACCAAGTCAAAGAACAAAAGCTATGGTGATGCCAACAGCAGCATACTCACAGTTAGATCCCGGACTTGTTCTTCCAATTTGATCGCTTTGTGCTCTAAGGCACAGTCAGAAAGGGGATGCTTGGGCTCATCACGTGGATCTTCTGGGCCACACTCGTCTCCCGTACTTCTCTGCTGAGCTGCAGTGCTGAAAACACAGGAGGATGCCCTGAAATACAAGCTAGTAACAAAGAAGGAAAGTTAAGTAACAGCAGGCTCAAAAAGAATTCTAGTTTAGAGTCATTACTAAAAACAGGCTCTTATAAAAAAGGTACACAGGGGTCTAGATAAAATTTTAGTTCTTTTCAGAAAATATGACAAGTGGCACACCAACATAGAGACAGATGTGTTGAAAATGTTTTTATTTTATACTTGCATGACACAACAGAGGCTGTGAACCACTTACTTGATGTACCTGGAAAAGTCAAGTTTTCACAACAAAACAAGTTGTGGGTTGCATTTTTGCTGACCTCCCAGTACAGATGGACTATACTGAATGACAAACTTCAGAAGCATTTTTGCAAGGCAGTCTTGAAAAGGATGCAAGTAGCATAAAGCTGGTTTTAAAGTTATTAAATTAAAAAAAAAAAAAGTTCTGAGCAAATTCAGTAAGATCTGCAAACTCCTAGCACTTACTAAGTTGGGTAGACAGAGCTTAACCTGATATCTAAGATAGTACAGTGACTGCAAAAGGGGAAGCCACACCAGTGGAACCACTGTGGATTTCTGCAGAGGAAAGACACACATCTCAAACTGCTGCCTAATGGAGGATCCAGTTCCACCGTGCTGACCTGTCTGTTCTCCTGGGTAAAATGAGACACAGTATTTGGTGTATTGTTTTCATCCTATTGATGAACCACTGGTTTTTACAGCAACTGCTGTACCCACATTTCATGAAGAACAGTTAAAGAGACTGAAGAGAACTGTCAGAGACATGACCAAATTTTGTGTCTCTCAAATACTCTGGAGGACCTTTATGCCAGGACCTTCAAAGCTTCATTAGCTCTCTGGAAAAGGGACTTTAGTTTACATGCCCACTGGAACTCATCCCTAATATTCTCCAACAGTTCTAAGTGCTTTAACTGTTTTTGTCTCTATTGGCAGGGAAAAGGTCCCAAAGGCAAAAAAACCCAGATGAACCCAAGCCTCACATGTTGAAGCCTACCTTTATCTCCAATGACTTTTTCACTCCAAGTACACTTTTCAACTAAAAAAAAAAAATCACACTTGTCAGTGCTTTGTGTTGGTAGAGCAGGTGGAGCTCACCTGGAAGGCTGACTCCACAACTTGCAGATGAAATGATGAAACAACTGAGGAGTCAGGTAATTGCACTGGGCTGCATAAACACTGCCTAGGTGCTCAGAATTGTATTTTGTACTGTGACAGTCTCACAGGTTTCCCAAAAGTGAAATAGTACAAGTCTGCCTGAAAAGAGTCTGGTTAGAAAATTATCAAAAGCGGCATGCTGGCCACTGTGAAAAATAAAAGGAAGTATTTTTCACTCAGTTTTTTTCCATGAAGACCTTCACCTGCCACAACAACGCTGCCACACCAACAGCAAAACCAAAGTTTTTCAACCCCTCTCCTACACCACTTGATTTTACAAAATGACTAGGACAGGACCTATTCCTGACAGTGTGAGGCCAATGCCTCAGCCCACCTCCCTCTCATGCCTCACACCAGGAACAGTCTGCAGAATAAGGTTCAATTTCCATCCAAACCAGGAAACATTTTAGTATATGCTTAAGAAGGAAGAGTGTCTCCTTTTTTGGAAACACCTGGGCTCTTCCTCTAAGCAGGGCTTTCAACATCCCCTTTAATAGAGGGGTTTTGCATGTTTTAAGTGCACATCTGCCAAGTGAAATGCAGTGTGACACAGAAACCACTGCACCAGCACCCACTCAAAGCTCTGTGTTTATACAGCACAATTCAACACTGCACAGAGACAGTAATTTGGGCCCTGGGATCGATACACCTGAGCTCACATTACCATGCCCACACCATTAAGCTTTCTTACTTTTTCATCAAGGCTCTACTGGTTGGGTACAACATGGCAGAAGTGCACAGCTTTTGTTTCTGGGTCTATCAAATTAGTCATAAGATCTAAATGTTTAGCAGTTCAGCTAAGATGAGCTTACAGCAGCAACTGGAAGGGACAGATTTGCTTCCTTTATTCCAGTACTGAGGCTACTGGGGCTGTGCAGAATGAAGGTGCAGGGAGTTAAAAGCAGCTGAAAACTAACCCTACAACACAAAACTCCTTCCTGTCTGTGTCCCTGTATAGGTTTGCTGACAGATCAGATGAGTACAAGTGACAGCACAAAAGACAAGATGAACATGTGAAGTCTGGTGAGATGTAGAAGGGAGAATATGGGGAAGGAAAATGTCCCCATATGGGTGGCACCCCAGACTAAACCTGTTCTATGACCAAATCATGGGTTAAGAGATTCCTTTCATAGACCACCAAGCATCTTTCTACCACTCCCTGCACAGCAGTCCAGATTCCCACATTTTATCTTTAATACAGGGTTGCTAGAAGTCCCACAACACTAATCACAAGCTTCTTTTTTCCACCTGAGGACATTTGCATGTGCCATTTTTTTATTTAGCAGGTACTTTAAACATGATCTGTATGTCAGATCGCCCCTTTTCCACATTACATACCATATCTATGTCTGAAAGTGCTTGTCCTATGTATATTTTCTCTGGAACAGGTTCTCTGAAGAATGAAGGGCTGTTACTAGGCTCTTTTCAAAACGCTGTCCAGCCACTGTAGCTCTGGGTTCCAGGAATGACACTAGAGAAGAAAACCCTGCATTTCAGCCCCTGCTGCAGAGATCTCATTGGGCCAAATGAGGATTTTTAAGATGCTTGCCTCATTTGTTTTTTTTGACTGGTTAAGATAGCAGTTCATCACAGTTACAGGAACTAGACTAACTCAGAGGTGAGGGCAGAAAAGGACCTTCCCTCTTCACCAGACCTTCAAAATCAATCTGTGAGCTTTAAACAACTGTAAAGCTTTCTTTGTAAATAAAAGGTGTGTCCATGGAAAGCACTAACTACAAGCTTTGTCCTTTATCATCTCCCACTTCATTTAAAGAGATGCAGAGATGGAAATGAGCCATGCTCCAGATGAACCAAAGAACCTGAAATGCAGCTGAGAAAACAGCCTTGTCAAACACCCCATGGGGTTAACACTCCTGCATTTTAATAAAGCTACACAAATGAGTTATCTCTTCACATCCCAGAAGCAAAGGTGAGTCATTTCCCTCAGCTACACCGATGGGTGTGTTTCGGTGAGTAGGAGGAGAGAGGCATGAACGAGCCGGTGCCTCAGCCACTGGGAGAGTCTACGTGAAGCAGAGAGCTGCCTGCATGGACTCCTTTCTACATCTTGTGAAACGAAGTCCCACAACACTCCCACACAGAGTGCAACGCACCGAGCATCACGTGCTGCTCAGACAAGCCTGCCTTAAAAGTTATAGGCAAGAAACAAGAATCACAGACTGACTCCAAGGGGAGTTCTTAAGAAGGACTGTTACTCAGAATTGAAAATGCCGCTCGATTTACTTCTTCCTCCTGGATGAACGAAATAATCCGCTAAAAAGGGCAAGTGCTATTTACTGTCTGTCCACTGCATGCGTTCCATCTTTTAAACACAGTCGTGATGACAGCTGCTCTAAAAATAGGCAGAAATCCCACTGGAGGAAGTTGACACATCCTGAAGTGACAGACACTTAAGAAGTTCCAGGGCGTGTGAAGGGATTATACAAGATGGTGATAGATTTACAAACTGATGTCACACAAAGCCAAACAGACAGATGCGGCTGAGAAGCTGATTGCAGATGTATGGTTTAAGACAGTTTTGTCCTTAAAGACTAAGAATTTAAATGGTGAGAACAGGCCTCTGCGGTCAGAACACTAGCATCACCTCTTTCTGGAGCACAGGCACCGTATCAGAACATCCCAAACCAACTCTTGTCATGTTCACTCTAAACAAAAGGGTCTTACTCAACCTCTCCTTCGACACTCCCTCCTCCTCCCAGAACAGCATGACAAAGCAGCCAAGGGCCCAGACAAACAGAAACATCTGCATTAGTGTTTTAGCTCTGAAGGAAATCTCTCCATTACCTCCAGTTACTTCCTCGGGGACTGATAACCACAGATCACTATCATGTGGATTCTTCTGGGATGAAACTAGAAAACACACTTGAGACGTGCCCCTTAACTCAGGATGGCTGTATCCAGGGAGCAGACTCTCAGACTAGAGAGACCCCAGGATTAAAGGTCTCCAAGAGCCATGGAGCATGGATGCCTGGGCCCCACTACTCTGCTGTGTGGAGCTGCTCCTGTTGGCTGCAACACTGACTGGACCATGGAGAACTGGTGTACAGAGAGGAGCTTCACACTACCAGAAGGTTATGGTCATCCTCTGTGAAGGAAGCCTGCTCTGCTCCTGCCAAACCTGGTATATGCCTTGAGAGAGTCAAAGCATTTGTTCACATCTATAAGAGAATATTATAGAGGAAGGATTTTCAGATGCAGATCTTTATTTTTAGTCTCAAACACAACTGCTTCTACTACATGCTGCAGAATAATTTGATTGCATTAAGTGGTCTGTCAGGTTTTTCCAGTAAAAATCCTCTAGAATTAGATATCCTTTGTTGTTATTTTTTTTTCTTTTAAATTTCACTTGCCCACAAACACAGATACTTCTGTTATCTGCTGCAGAATTAATTTATTGTGCTTTATAGTCTATTGGTGATTTAGGTTTTTCTTTTCAGAGAAAAACCTCTCGGCTAAACTAACATGCATTTTGGACTTATTTTTCTTTTCACTTGCCCACATTTTACTCAAACAACCAAATCACCTGCTATAAATGTCCCTTTCACAAATCGTGTATGTGAAACTGGACATTACTGACACAATCAGACAGATTCTATTCCCTCGAGCACCCAAACCACGCCGAGTACTGGTGCTGCATTGGTACCACAAATAAAACCCGAGAAGCACACTGAACACGTGAATAAATGGTTCAGACGGGCAAGAAGCAGGAATCGCCCGTGGATCCGTGTAACCGCAAGAAACAACCTCACAGCTGACCACAGAAACACTTCTCTCTAAAACTATTTCTTCCTAAAAACGTTAATTCTCCATACAAGGGCTTGCATACTCCGAGCCTGGGTTTTGTTCCAGGCCTTCTGAGGAGCTCGGGGCCAGCAACGCGCCCCTCCATGGGGGGCACCCCTACCTCACCTAAGAAGGCGCCCGGGGCCCAGGACCGCCGGCGGCGGCTACGAAGCGCCGCGACGGGCTCGGGCCCGGGGCACTGCCACGTCTCGCACCGAGCCCGCCACAGGCGGGGAGGGGTCTGCGCCGCGGCCGAATGCGACGGTTAAGGGCTTGCAGGACGATACGGCCCCTCATTTGCCCTCACGTACCTGCTGCGCCGCGTCGCACCGCCGAGAGAAAGGCCGGTCCCAAAGCGCCGCAGGGAGCGGACGGCCATAGCCCCGCAGACAGACCGCGGGCCGGACGGACTGGCGGAGGGAGCGGCGCGCCGGCGCAGCCCGCCAACTACAGCTCCCAGAAGCCTGTGCGTGGACTACGAGTCCCGGGGGGCGGCGCGTCTGCGCGTAAAGCGGCTCTGCCGGCCGCGGTGGGTCGAGACAGAGGGGCTCGGGGCCGAGGGTGCGCTTCGGTGCGGGGCTCCTGCTGGCACTGGCTGCGCGGTTCAGCATGGGGGTGCGCATAGAATCGTAGAATGTTGTGTGGTGGAAGTGGCCTGTACAGATCGCCTGATCCAACCCCCTGCGCTCAGCAGGGACAGGGTGCTCAGAGCCCCATCCAACCTGACCTGAATGTTGGCAGGCGTGGAGCTTCTACCAAGCTGTGCCACTGTTGCATCACCCTCACTGTAAAAAAAAAAAAAATATTCTTCCCTATGTGCAGTCTAAATCTCTCCTCTTTTGATTTAAAAGCATCACCCCCTGTCCTCTCTCAAGAGGCCCTGCTAAAAAGACCATCTTCATCTTTCTTACAGGCCCCTTCAGTAAATACTGAAAGGCCACACAAAGGTCTCATTTCAGCTTTCTCAAGGCTGAACAAACCCAACTCTCAGCCTGTCCTTGCAGCAGAGGGGTTCCATCCCCCTGATAATTTTCTGTAGCCTCTCTTGGACCCACTCCAACAGGTCCATGTCCTTGTGCTGAGGACTCCAGGGCTGGACACAGCTCTAAAAAGAGGTTTCGCTTCTTGTCCATTCATTACAGGCTAAGAGAGGCTTGGGCCAGCAGGCCAGCTGCAGTTGGAATCACAGAATCATAGACTCCCAGGTTGGAAAGAACCTCAAGGGTGATCTCGTCTAACTTTTCTTGGGAAAAGCATTGTCTAGATAGGATGGCCTAGCACCCAGTCCACCTGCATCTTAGAAGCGTCCACATCCCTGGGAAGATAACAAGCAATAGGACAGGAGGAATTAGCCTCAAGTTGCACCAAGGGAGGTTTAGTTTGGTTATTTGGAAACTTCTTCACAGAAGTTGTTGGAACAAGCTGTCCAGGGAAGTGGTAGAGTCCTCATCCTCAGAGGTATTTAAATGATGTGTAGATGTGGTGCTGAGGGACATGGTTTAGTGGTGACCTGCTGGTGCTGCATTAATGGTTGGACTTGATCTTAAATGTCTCTTCCAGCTAAAACGATTCCATGATTATTGCAAAGGCTGATTGTTCTTACTGTGAGACTTTTTTCTCTCCTATGTCTTATTGAAATCTCCCTGGGAGTAATTTGTACCCATTAACTCCTGTCATTTCCATGTGGCTCCTTATCAAAAGGGAATCTCCATCTTCTTTGTAGCCACCTTTTATGTACTGGAACACGGTGATAAGGTCTCCCCAAAACTTTTTCTTCCTGAGGCTGAACAAACCAAATGATCTCAGCCTTTCCTCATATGGTAGTTTCCCAGCAGTCTGATAATTTTTGTGGCCCTTTGGATTCTCTCCATCCTGTCCACATTTTTTTTTTTTCAGTCTAGCAGGGACCAAATCTGAACACAGTATTCCAGGTGTGTCTTGACAAGCACTGAGTAGACTGGGATGACTATCCATGCTGGTGATGGAGCAAGAAAAAGTGTTTCTTACTTCATGGTGAATAAATATTAAAAGAAACCCCAAACCTTGGCCAAATGTGCCTTTTAACTGAGGACTATCTTCAAGGGGGGGGCTACAGGAAAGATGGGGAGGGACTTTTTATTGGGGAGTGCAGTGATAGAATGAGGGCTAGGTTTTAAACAGAAAAAGGGTTTAAACTCAATCCAAAGGATTATAAGAAGAAAGTCTTTAGTATGAGAGTGACGAGACACTGGAATAGGTTGTGGATGCCCCGTGCCAAGGCCAAGTTGAATGAGGCTTTGAACAACCTCATCTTGTAAGGTTCTTTCCAGCCAGAATAATTCTGAGATTCTGTGATGTGCTTTGGTGGTCCAGCTCCACTTCTCCCTACTGTGGGCACAGGCTCCTAGTTTCTTTAGTGGGGTACATGATACTTTGAGGAGAGTTTTTACCCTTTTCTGAAGTGAAATGGGACAGTGTGGCTCCAGGTCCTAGGGGGAGCAGGAAGAGGATGAGCAGCATCAGGAATGGGGCTGTCCTGCACCTCATCCCTGGGAGCTGGGGAGCCCCTCCAGCCTGGGCAATGCACAGTGGGCAGCCAAGCTCATGGCTGTGAGCTATCTGCAGTCACTAACCTGGCTTTCAAGGTTCACCCAGACTGCCCAGCCCAGCAGCCACTGTTGCAGGGCTGCCAAATCCATTCCAGCCCCATCCTGGCCTGTCACTGTGAGCAGAGGTGGTTTACTCACCATGCTCCCTACAGCCAGGGAAGAGGGCACGCCAGTGCCAGGGGTTTTTATTAAACTGCTTACCTGGTTACTAACAAGAGGGCTTTGAAAGAGTGAGCTCCAAAGGTTAATTGTGGCAGTCATTAGCATGAGTGGGTGACAGGCCAGCTCCCTTGTTCCCAGCACAAAAGCTTGTGCCTTTCCTTTTTATTCCTGTCTCTTGTTTCTGCCTGTGCTAAATGACCTTCCTCTAGTTCTCTTTTCTGTTCCAGTCCCCTCATTTAAAAGCAATTTTTGTTTGTCTTTGTTTTGTTGTTTTTTTTTTCCCTTTAATGCCTAAACTTCCCTTCACTCCATTTTGATCACTTGCCTTAGCAAACTGTGTCTGACTGCAGTAGCAATAGTATGAATGTGCTGTTGGCCAGGAGACAACCCCATCACTTTCCCTGTTGCCCCAAAAGCTGGCATGGGGCTAGGGCAGAGAGAGCCAGGCTGCCTCTGGCCTCAGGCTTTGCAGCACTTCTAGCTGCAAAGAAAGGCTGAAAATATCCCCAGTTAATTTGCTTTCAAATGCTAACACTTGAGCTTCATTCATTCCCAAGGGAAGCCAGTGTGCCCTACTCACCACCCTTACTGCCTGGAGGACAAGAAGAAAATATGGACAAGGGCATTTAGTTGAAGCACAGCAAGCATGAGACATGAGGAACCCTGAGATAAGACCCTGCAGAGCTGGGAGCAGTGAGCAGGGTGAATTATCAGTGTCTCCTGAGCAGTTCATGAACTCCAGCACCAGTGGGCCCAAAAACTGAGTCCATGGTTGGTTTGGAAAATGTTATCCTGGCCTCCAGCATCCCCAGGGTGGCACACACTGATCCTGATTAATCGGAGTGCCTGTTGGGCAGTGCAGACTGCCAGCTCCTGGGCTCTCCCCTTCTTTATGTACCACTGCGGGCACACACACTTTGCTTCAAACTCCTGGCCCCGTGGGAGGCTTCCCCCAGAGATGGGTTTCCCTTTAGTATGTGACCCTGATCCATGAAGGACTCCCCTTCCCCACCCGCCTCCCAAATCCCCCTCCCGCCCCCTTTCCCATGGTTTATAATGTTTCCCACGAGGCAGATGGTGCTGCAGTGGTGGGGCATGGGAGGGCATCTCTTCCCCTATGCCTTCCCAGCACCCTCCCAGTGCCTCAGAGAAAGGGGGTTTGTAGCTCCTCTATGAGCCCCAGTGTCCTGTGGGGGCTTGGCAGGCATTCCAACAGCCTGACTTAAGTCTGCTTCTTTTCCCATTCCTGCAGAGAAAGGAAAAAAAAGGAGGGATGAGAAAACATCGCTGGAGGATTGCTGAGCCCTTTGAGGGCATCGCTCCCTGCTGGGAGCTTTAGACTACCCCAGCATCTTCAAAGGCTGGATTGGGTCACTGCTGCCTTGGGCATTGTCTATGCAACACTTTATTCCCTGCCTACCCAGCCCTATATGTCCCAAATCTCTCTGTAAGCCAGGCTCATGCCATCAGCAGGTGCCACTAAGCTGAGTCAGCCTGGCTGCAGGGGACCCTGGCAGTAACTCTTGCTTTTGGAGTAGGAAGTATTCCTGGTCCCCAAATTTTATGGTCAAGGAAGGGGGACAGGACAAAGACTGCAATTTGCCATTGGGCCAGTAAAGGGAGGAAGAGCAAAGCAGGACCTTGGCCTTCCGCAGCACATTTCCCTTGTTGGCAGGGAGAATGGAGGGACTCCTTTTCCTCAGTTCAGCTGCACAGTTAACAGGGACCAAGTGCTCAGGTGGGTTCCCATTTGGTTTATTTGCAACTTCCTGTAGAAAAAAGTGAGAATGAAAGAGGAAGATTTAGGAGACCCAGGGAGCAAGGACGTCCAGGAAAATATAAACAAACAAAACCCAGAACTAACTGTTGTGAAATAAAACTGATGTGGCCAAACCTAACTGAAGTTTAGCCTCCCACCTCTGGGACCCAGCAGCAGGGATGTCTGTTCTTCCCCACATGTTGCTGCCCTGCCACCTCAAGCAGCGAGCTGCAAGCATGAGGAAGATGGGATGCGTACCCCGTTCTCAGCCTTGCTGGTCACAGCCAGCCCCAGGGCTGGCCCTCCTGCCAGCGACTGCTTCAGCCGCTCCTTCACTTCGGTCAGCTTGAGCTCCAGGTCGACGCGGCGCTCCTCCTTCTGCCGGCACTGCTCCTCCAGCACCGCCACCTGCTGCTCCAGGTCCTGCAGCTTCGTCCCTGCTTGCGCAAGCAAAGCCAGCTCAGCGCCTTTGCCCAGTGGTGAGGTCGCAGGGACGCAGGAGCCACCCATCCTCCTGAACGGGGACACTAGGTGGGGCTGCCAGCCCGGCAGCGTGCTGTAGCCATCCTGTCTTACAGCCACAATGCTACCGCCAGCCCAGCGTCCCCATCCCACCCCAGTTCTGCAGCCTTCCTCCTGTACCTGAGTGCTTTCAAGCAGCCTCAGTGCTCAGACAACACCAACCTACCCGTGCTTCCCTTCATGGCTTCACGCAGCTCTCGCTTCTCTTTCCGCAGTAGCACCAGCTCGCTGCGGATCGATGCTTTCTCCTTCTCCAGCTTCTCCTTCTCTGTCAGAAATCGCCTGGCATCTTCCTCAGCCCGGTTCTTCCCGTACCTGTACTGGTTGGCACCTGCATGCACAAAAGCAGCCTATCAAAGGCTCTGGTCCTGGCTCGCACCCATGCCACCAGTGGTCCAGCTGAGCTGGAACAGTGCAACCCATCACCTGTGTGCCGGAGCCAGCCAGCCCCAGCCTGATCGCAGCCCCCCTTGGGGAAACAGCTTCCACCCACACTGGCCAGGGTCCCCCTACAGAGGCTTGGGGCTGAGGGTCCCCACTCACTTGATGCATGCCTCTTCACTTTCACTTGTGGGTCTACTCGTCGTGACTTCTCACTGCAGGAGGAGGCATGGCGCTTCACCTGGGCTCCTGCTGGCCGCCCTGGCTCCTCCTCAGCCTGTGACAGGGACAGCATGCTGAAATACTCAGCAAGCAATCACAGCCCAGCCAAGGGGCGTCCTTTGTAGCTTGGTCACAGTGGTGGGAGAGGGCAAACCACGGAGCTGCTCTAACCTGAACCTTCTCATAGGGGACGTCATCATACACCACAGGGGAGGAGTCTGACTGGTGATCCTGAGAGGAGCTGGCCCATCTGTAGGAAGAAGGATGGAGTCTTCCTTTCCAGGGCATCCTTGTGAGCCCATCAATGAGCCCTCAGAGGGCTTCTTGTTTTGCTCTCCCAGCTTCATTCATGAGCACTCCACCCTACCATTTGTATCCCTCAAGTACTTCATCAGTGTTGATAAACGACCTTCCACTTTCCATCCTGCTCAAGGGAAACTGCCCTGCTCCAGGAGCCACTAACCTCTGGGATGCTGGCTATCCCCAAGATCACAGCACAAACTGTGTCCCACCTCCTGCCTTTTGTCTGATCACCATCCCCAGCCCAATGCTTTGCCCATGGTGCAGCCCCTCCCCAGCCCACAGCCCAGCAGGGGGATAGCCTTACAGGTAGGAGTGCCTCACAGCTGTCACTATGTTGGCAATTGTCTCCACATCCACATAGTCGTAGTGCAAGGCCTCTGGTGCTGTTTGTGAGCCTGTCTCCACCAAGAGGAGACCCAGCCAGCGGCCCAGGTCTTCTGAGCAGTTTGCCTGCAGGTGAGAAAGCATTGAGCTGCATGCCCTTATTCCTGCCTCCCAACAGAAAGCCCCACAGTGGAATGGGACCCTCTGACATGAAGTGTGTGTGCAAGACTTCGTAGGGTCTAAGAGAAAGCACACAAGTACATACATGAGGTTCCAGTCCCAAACCTCCAGCCCCGCCTCACAGCCTGCCTGCTTCAGCCCTGCCAGCCTCCTCTTCCCTGCTTCCAGCCTGCAAATACCTGTGAGGCTGCCTTAACCACCCCAGCTCGCCCAAACAATACCCTGGGCTACCTCCCTGTGCAGGGGAGGGGAAACAAAGCACTACTCTCATGCAAACATTGATCATTTTGATCATGACAGGAGATGCTTTCACAGCTTGGAAACCCTCTCCTCAATGGGCATCCTGCGCACCCTGCCACACGCCTGCTCACCTCCAGTGCAGCCACTTCCTGGCCATTGCGAAGGATGCGGAAGGCAAAAGGGTGTTTGGGGCCCAGCCCTGGGACCACCTCGCAGCCCCGGAGAACGATGGCATTCACATGGGTCCGCAGGTCCGTGTGGTCCTTGTGGAAATAGAGGGTGTGGCCTTTCAGGCGACACCAGCGCTCCTTCCAGCACTGGTTAACCAGGACGCTGAGGTAGCCTGGGGGGTGACAGGGCCAAGGGAAGGGTCTCAGTGCCTGCTCGGCCAGACTTCAGGCAGGCTTTGATGAGACATGGCTGCCCAGACATTACAGCATGGCTCTCTACTCATTTGGTCCTGCTGTGCTTCAATTTCCTCCGAGCGAGGGAGCCAGTCCCAGGTTAAGTGCCAGGCCAGTGCCACATAGTCACCCAAGCCTGTTTTCTGGAACACAACTGACCCCTCAACCCCTTCCCCATACACCACAGGAATTTGCAGAGCTGAGACTAGGGATCTTTTTGCAGCCAGTGGCAGTGTCAGAGCTTTGTAGCAGCTTGTTGCGCTTGTGCCCCCTGCCCCCTTACCTCCCACCTGCCCCTGACATGGCCAGGCTGCAGAAATGGATGCCAGCTCTCCACCATTCCCAGTCTCATGAAAGCCAAGCCCCATCTCTGCTCCCAGCCCACACGAACCACAGCAGGGGATGTCCTCCTCGGTGGAGGAGGTCTGTGTGTCTTCAGGGGAAGGCTTCTTCTTGGAGAAGCTGATGATCCTGGTGATCTTCTTTCCCGCTGCCCGGCTCATCGAGCCTTTCAGGTCAGCCAAGCCACTCTTTTTGCTTTTTCCTGGAAGGGAAACAGGGTAGCTGTGTGGCCCTGGCATAGCTCACAGCATCACATCCTCACTGGGAGGATGCTCTCCAGCTGTGATGCACACAGCTGCCCCCCGCCAGCTGCAGCGACAGCCATCCTGGCTGGGGACAGAGGCCATACCGTGCTCGCCAGGCTCTCTGCGGGCTGCGGGGGAGCTGGTCTCACCGGTCACCACACTATCCGAGTCAGAGGTGTGCTTCTCCTGAGACAGCCGCTGTGGGGAGAGTGGAGCAGGCACCCTGTCACCAATGTCCCCCTGCACAGCTCTCAGCAATGGCCACTATCAGCCCTTTGTCCCTCCTGCACAGCGCTGAATGTCTCTTCTGCCATGGCAGGGAGCCCCATAAGCCCCATAGAGCTACTGTGAGGCTGAGAAGCACTCCACACAGAGCACCAGGAGCTCATTGCTCCCCATGCCCCACATTCCCCAGACTTGGCTGCAGCAGCCTTGTGCAGCACCTCTGCAGAGCATTTACAAACCGTCACCTTATCAAGGTCCATCTTGCACGGCATCACCGGAGAGGTGGGGGCTTCCATCCCACCCGCTGCTGGACTGCTGGCTTCCTTTATCACCTGTGGAGATAGGCCCCAGCAGCTGCTTAAAATATACATGAGTACCAGGACTACTTTCCCTGGTTCAGCATGGTCCTGTCTCACCACAAAAGCTGGGCTGAACCATGGAGGGGTCCTGGTCTCCACAGGCCCTACTCAGGGCTCAGCTTGCCTAGGGGGATTTCACACACCTTGGCACATTCAAAACTGCAACCACTCTTGCAGATTTTGATAGAGATTTTGGAAACTTCGGAAGTGAGGGACTTGGGTGTCCTGCCCCCCCACAGCATACCCTGTGACCCCCGTTTTGCCTGCAGGCACCATGTGGCTTGCTTTGCCTCTGAAATAACCCAAATGTTGTCCCACATTTGGGGTAACAGCTAAGTTCGTGGTGTCTGCAGAGGCTCCTTTCCCACCCACGGCCCCTTCCCTGTGGCCCCTGCCTCCTACCCCTGAACAAAGGCAGGAAAGGGCCATGGGGAAGAGGATGGGGAGAGCAAACATCCCCACCCTGTGGGGGCTATCAGCACCGGAGATGCCCAGGGCCTGGGAAGCAGCTGGCCAGACTCCCCCAAAGCTGATAAGAGACAGGAGCAAAGCCCCCTTCCCCTTACAAGGCGGTATGACTTTCCCAGGGCAGCCTCTTCCCACCTCAGCCAGGAAAGATATGGCACCCCTAGACAATTCAGAGGGCAGCCACGAGGATGCCACGGAGAGTCTGTGGCCCCTCAAGTGAAGTAGGGGGCAGCCACGGTACCTTCAGCCACTCCTCAGCCTGCTCCTTGCTCTGCACAGCCAACACCAGCGCCTCAGCCCCCGGCAGTGAGAACCGCAGCTCATGTTTCTTGCGCCGCCCATCCTTGGGGACATAGATGACGTTGCAGGTGGCCAGAGGCACCTCCACATGTGGCTGCCGGTCCTTGGAGCTTTTATAGCACTAGGGGAAGCAAAGGGAACTGCTCAGGACTCAGCCAAAACCTGCCTGTCATGCTGCTGTGCTGGGCAGAGCTGGGGTCCCTTTCACTGTCCCTCATAGATGGCACAGAGAGAGATGGCTCAGTCTTTGCAACAGCCTCAGTGGTGGACTGCAGGGTGCCCTGTCACTCAACATGGTTTGCTTCAAAGGGAACTGAGGGCAGCCTCTGTGTGTGCTATGGGGCAGTGGTAGCCTTGGGATAGGGTCTTGGCTTGGATATTGCTATTTTTCTTCACCTTGCACCCAAACACCCTCATAACCCACCAAGGGGTTTTGTGCCCCAGCAGCTCTGGGCTCACCAGCAGTTTGCTGTCCCGTATGATGGTGAGCTGCTTGGCCCACTGCCCGAAGCGCTTCTTGCGCAGCAGGAAAGCACAAATCCTGCAATCCTTCACCAGGTTCATGGAGGCTTCCTCTGATGGCCACTGGTGTGTCAGCTGCTGGCCCTTCCCCTCCTCCTCCTCCTCATCGTAGGACTCATAAGAGCTGCTCATTGCATCTGAGTCATTGTCTAGAAGGAAGTAGGCGAGTCACTCAGAATGGCACCCCAGGGCCCTCCCTCTGGGCGTGCTCACTCAGTGCCAGAACTCCCCACACTCAGTGGGCCACGGCACAGAGCCTGGAAAACAGCAGCAGTTTGACCCCGGCCATCTCCATTTCCCTTCCAAACCGGCCAGGATGCTCATGGCCCAAACACCAGCCCCAGGTGCATCTATCCAAACCCCTGGGCTGGCTTATTTATTCACAAGGCTCAGACTTTGGAAGCCCAGATGAAACCTTCTCCCTGCAACAGAGGATCACATGCTGGCCCTCTGCCCAACACCTCCTGCACAGGGCTCAAAGGAGCAGGACTCTGCAGTGGTGTCCCTGCCCTGGGCCTTCTCCACGTGGCAGATGGGCATGAGAGTTGCATTGGCAGGGACACCCATTCCCCATGCTGGTGACAGATCCAGCACCATTTCAAGCCCTTATTCAGCACAAGGGCTCCAGCTTGCATGACAAACAGCACTCCATGCTCCTTGATTTTGCTCAGCAGCCTCTGACACAGGAGATGTCCTCCAGCCTCAACCCCACTGGTCTCCAGCCCTCTGGACTTTGACGAAGCTCTGCCCTCCCAATTGAGGGCACCCAGATACCTACAGGAGTTCTTTTGCTCCCCGTTCATCCTGGTGACAGGGTAGTTGCTGTCTGCATCCTCGTAATAGCCATCCTCAATAGAGTTGGGGGGGCTGGAGCTGTCTGTGGAGGAAGCAGAGGGCAGTTGGGGGTGTTACACCTGCTTGTCCTGGCTGTGAGCAGCGAGCCTGTGAGCCAAGGCAGAGCAAAGCACACCCTCCCATCAGTCCCTTCATTGCTCCAACCTCTCATCGTCACCAGCTGAGCTGGAACAAACAGCTTCTTGCATTAACAGCACAGTGGAATGAGAAAGCAGCAGGAGAGGAGCAGGATGGGAAAGGAGCAGGACAGAAGGATGCTGGTGGGAGCAGCGAGGTTTCCAGGGATGTTTTCCCTTTGCCAGGCAGGCAGATGAGGGGATGCAGTGGGCAGATTGCAGGGCTCTCCCACACCCTCCCACCACCGAGCATAGAGCAGGACTCACTGCGGGAAGTGATGTACTCAGGGGCCTTGCCAGGGCCCAGGGGCAGGGCTTCTTCATAGTAATCCTCAGGTGGGGGTGTGGTGGGCAGCGGTGGAGCAGGGTCCACAGGAACCTACAGCAGAAACACCACCAGGATTAGCCAGGCAGTGGAGAGGGTCATGAGTCCCAGAAGGCAGCATGGTGGCAAGGGACAGGAAGGAATCTTGGCCACTGCTACCTCTCCATGTGGGTGCAGAGCTGACCTCCCAGGTGGGCATTCAAGGACTTACAGTTTTTGCTGTCTGACTCCTTGCTGGTTCCAAGCCAACACCATCACTGGCATCCCCCTCCTCCTCCTCCTGCATATCCCGGAGATCCCGCAGGTCACAGTCTGCCACGGTGTAAGCAGAGAGAGTGAAGGGAGCAGGAAACTCCACAGCTGGCCGCCCCAGCCCTACCCTCCACGGGCTCCCCATGCCAGCACCACTGCCCTTCACAGAGAAGGTGCTGGGAGAAGGCATCACTGGTAAACACACTTGGTGCATGAACATCCTGAGGCCAGCCCTAAACAGTTATGGGGGAGCAGGAGCAAGTACCCAGGGCAACGAAGCCCATGCCGGGCATAAGGATATAGCTCTCACCCTCCTTCCCTGGGGTGCCCTCAGTACCCCTGCTGTTAGCATGAACTCCAGGATCAGCACTGCACCCACCAAGGGCATCACTTCAGGTTGGTCACACATACCAAACTCCTCAAAGAGAGACTCCACGAAGCTGGTGCCATTGCTTAGGGATGCTGTGTTGACGTACATATCCTTCCCTGGGGACAAGAGGAATGCTCTCAGCCTGAGGGTGGGCAGGGTGGCTGCCCTCCCTCCCTCCAGCAAACACCAACCCAAGGACACAGATCAGCTCACTCCACCATGCCACGGGGCACTCCTTTGGAGCAGGTGCCTAGGGAGTGGAGAAGCCCCTAGGGATGCTGTCGCCTGCCCCCAGGAGCACAGGAAGGTGGGAAGGCTGTGAAGCCCCAGGTGCACATCCCTCCTGGCCTTCCCGCGGAAACCTCTGTGCTCAGCAGAAACCAGTGGCAGGAAGAGCTCTGTGAAGCAACATTTCCGCAGGGAGCAGCCCCCCTGCAGCCATGGCAGGATTGATGCCAGCTCCCACAGCCGTGGCAGGGAGAAGCTGGGAAGAGAAATGGGGAGCCAAGTGCCCCAAGGGGGCTGAGCAGGTTCTGGGTGCTGAGCACAGAGGCAGCTCCCCTCAGCCCTGCAGATGGTTTTCCCTAACCCACTGTAATGTTGCCTGGGGCAGCTGCTGAGGACAGTTACCAAGCACTGCAGGAGTGGGACACAGACCTGCGGGCGGCTGCAGCTTCTGCAGAATGGTGGAGACAGCCAGCTTCTTCTCCTGCGTGGTGGCACTCAGGTACTCGTGGTCCAGCAGCTTGAGCAAGACACTGAGCTCTGGAAGGAGCTGGTCTAGCACTGGGGGGAGTAGGAAAAAGCCCATCAGCAAGGGCGGTGTCAGAGGGCTGGGGTTAAGACAAGGCAGAAGGGCTGGACCTTCTGTATAAGACCCTAGGCTGGGTGTCTTTCCCAGCTGGCCCCCCACAGCTCAAGCAGCGTTTGCCAAGCACACGTGCTCCACCATGCACGGCTCTTCCACCTGCACACAGGCGGCAGGATGCAGCCTGCTGAGCCTGTGACTGCAGACACCAGCTCTGCA
Source organism: Ramphastos sulfuratus (assembly GCA_013399055.1). Classification (NCBI taxonomy): domain Eukaryota; kingdom Metazoa; phylum Chordata; class Aves; order Piciformes; family Ramphastidae; genus Ramphastos; species Ramphastos sulfuratus. The sequence goes on along the minus strand of WBNM01013509.1, from coordinate 811,921 downwards.
GGCTACTGGACCACTATCAAAGAGCTCAACACGTGCACTTTTCCACGCAGATAAAACTACACCTCTCTGCCCAACAGCGTATCACTGCTCCTGCCCCCTCACTGTGGCAGGCACTGGATGGAGGTGGAGAGAAGGAAGGAAAGAAAGAAAGGAAATACAAATGCCATATCCAGAGTCACCTGGCAATGCTGTCCAGAGTCATATCCTCCATTCCTGCCTGCTGGCTGGCATTCATATTCCCCTGCTGTGCTCAGACCACCAGTGACTTCCCAGTCCAGTGCCACCTCTACAGGCAGCTAGAGCCTTCCTCCCCACGCTCACCAACAGGAGCTCTTCTGCCCTCCTGTCACTCCTTCTCTGTGTCATGAAATCTTGGCAAAGAGAAACTGCACCAGAAGCCACCATTCATCAGCTTTCCAGCGTGTGGGATCCCAGTACCCAACACCTGTACCTAAAGTCAGTGTCAACCTGGATGGCAGAGCCAGGCAGGGGAGATAGGGAAAGCTCAGCAAGAAGCACAAAAAGAGAATTCACCACAAATCACCATGACAAGCACCACACATAAAAGCTTAGGTCTTCTCTTTGATGTGGCAGCTCATAGGCTAGTTTTTATGAAGCAAAAGCTCACTGCAGCTGTGGGGTTAGCTGTGCAGCTAGGCTCCAGAAAACATTTGGGTGTCTGCACATCAGAGTTGGGCTACAAAAAATGGCAGCACGGGAAGCAGGATGTACAGTGCTAAGGGATGGCTTTGGGAAAACATGTTGGTCAGGGACAGGATGAACAGGGAGGACTTGAACAACATGAGCTCTGGACTCCAAATCTCTCATGAACTCCCAGACCCTCAGTTCTACATGTGCACTGACATCCTTATCCTAGGTCTCTACCTTATCTCCTCCAAGCAGGATAAGACAAAACTGAGCTGGATCCAAAGCCAAGCTCCTGTTTTACATGGAACCACATATCTACACAGTTCTCCTGGCATCCAGGGTAGCTCCTGCAGTGCCTGCATTGGAGGGGCCAAGCTCAGGGACACCAGTGAACCTGCAGCTCGGGAGGCTGCAGAGAGAATAAAAAGCTACAGTGCAAGTGTAAGCAAGATCCTTTCTCTTGGCAGCGACCAAAAGTCATCACAGCACAGCTGGGGCAGGCTGCAGCTGGCTTAGAATCTCAAGGGACAGGAGAAGAGGTCAGAGGTGACCACAGAGGCAGCTTGGATGTGCTGACTGATGGAGATGGCCTGCAAGGAGCCAGCGTGTGCCCTTGCAGCATGGAGCATTGGGGACAACCTGTTTGGCCTGTACCTATCCCTATCACTGCCCCTCTGAGCTCTGCCAGGGGAAGAGGCCTGGTAGAACTGAGCTGGGCAGCAGCGAGGGGTGGCATGGGGTGGCATTTTCTAGTGGAAGGGCAGGATGCTGTGCTGCTGCAGCTAATGGGATTCTCCTGTTCTTTAATGTGCTTCTGCTGAGCACAACCCTCATCAAAATCTGGGCTGCTACAGATTTGATTTCTGCCTCTGTGAGCCACGGCCCAGAGCATGGAGGAAGTCTCCCAGGACTGGAGGGAAACAGGCTGGCACTGCTGCCCAAAGCAGAGACAGTGCAGTAAAACCAACTGCTGTTTCAAAGGCTTTTGGCTGAAGGGGAGCCCAACATGAGTGGGTTGATGTGGATCAGTGCCCAGCCACGATGAGCCCCTGGGCAAGGAGACAGCATGCCCAGCCCCAGATCTCTACCTCCCCAGGATGCAAGGCAGGATGCAGCTCACGAGTCTCTTCCTGCTTCCCTGGCCGATGGGCTTCTATCTCCACAGACCTTCTGCTTCCTCCTCCCTCCCCAGCGCCAAGCTAAACAGCAGCCTCAGCCCTTTCGGCAAGAGCAGCTTTGCCAATACCCATATCCCATGGGCAGTCTAAACCAGGACAGGTGCCCACAGGCAGGGGGAGAAGCCTCAGCATAGCTCCAGAAGGAGGAAGCAAGCCTGAGGAGCTGTCAGCATCCCTCAGCCTGCAGGGACAAAGAGGGCAACCAGAGTGGGAAGCAAAGCTCCGGCACCTCGAACTGGAAAAACACCCCACAGCAGACAGGTAGCCACAGGACCCTGGTCCTGCTGATGGTCTGCTCCCTCCCTCCAGCTTGCTCCCTCCCTCCAGCATACAGCTCCTGGGGTCTGGCCATATGACAGCCTTATGCATGTGAAGAGCAAGAGTAAGCACAGTCCTCATGGCTCTCTTCTTGCCCTTCTGCAGAAGGCTCTTTTCAGTGGTGGCCAGTAAGAGGACAAGGGGCAAAGGGTACTAACTAGAACACAGGAGACTTAACTTGAACTTAAGGAGAAGCTTCTTTACTTCTTTACTTTGAAGGTGACAGAGCACTGAAACTGGTTCCCCAGCAAGGCTGTGGAGCCACCTTCTCTGGAGACTTTCAAAACTCACTTGGACATATTCCTGTACAATCTCATCTGGGTGAACCTCTGTTAGCAGGGCGGTTGGACTAGATGAACTCCAGAGGTCACTTCCAACCTCTACCATTCTGTGAGTCTAAGGGAAAGGTGGAAGATCCTCCCTGGGATATTTGCAGAGTGCTGCACAGGCAGCATAGCAGCAGGCTCCTGCTCAGTAACGTGGTGGTGATCTTCAGGCCAAGCAAGGCATCCTCCCCTGGATGGCTTAGGGGCATGGGGGCTAGGAAGGAAGCAGTTGGGACAAAAAGCAGAATGCTCCTGTCAACTCAGCACCAGCAGCCACCTNGGGGGACGGGGACGGGGGGGTGGGCAGTCAAAGAGCCCTGTGATCCCAGGAGGGTGCTGAGCCCAGCCGCTGCCCGCGGGAGTGGAGGAAGGGAAGGAATCCACTTCCTATGCTCGCTGGGCTTCCAGCCTCAGTAAGGTTAAAGAGGTGGCTGCAGGAAGCCGGGGGAGATAGCTCCAGGGCTGCTGCGCGGAGGGCAGCAGGGACAATGTGACTAACCCAAGGCCACCTGATGAAGAAGGACCAGCACGTATATTCTGCAATAGCTGGTGGGAGCAAGCACAGGCCTGGCACCAGCTGGCACTTCTGTCCATGCCAAGGCAGGCAGGGGACTGGGTTCGTGTGCCAAAATATGAGCTGGCATCGGTGCACAACTCTGCACTGAGCTCTGGTGACCATAGATTGACACCTGAGGTGAGCCTCGGGACAGAAGTGGCCACCGGACATCAGGGAGCTCCTGAGAGGAAACTGACACAGCATTCAAGTTGCCTCAAGCACTGAGCCGGTGACACAGCCAAAAAGGGAACCTTGTGTTGCCCACCCACCTAAGCCACTGCCTGGCTCATGGGTCACCTCCAGCCTCACACCTGCCTCTGGTGCTGACAAATGGCTCCCACCTGCTGCTTTCTTCTGGAGGTTCTCTTGCAACTAAAATCCTGTGGGATTGCACTGCTTTGTGGGGTTTAAGCTTTGGACACAGACATCCCAAGTCAGGGACACCAGCCTCTCATCCCAGAAGCTTGCTCCTCTTCGCACTTGCAGCTTGTCTCACTGTTGTGGAGGGCTGGGGAAATGTCAGCAGATGGCTTTAGCATTAGCTAACTCAGGATGGATGGGTTGGTTTGCTGGGATGGGGTGAGCCAGGACACTGCTGCTGTTCGGGACAAAAGGGCAGTATTTCCTCTGCTGCTAAAGCGTGCCCTGGAAACAGCACCAATTGTGATGCTGGCAGAGGACCTGTGTCCTCTCCACCTCTCTCTACCCTACACCCAGGCCAGCTCTATTTTTAGACTCTCAAAGTGCTCCCCCCACTCAGGGACCTGATTCCATAGTGTGGAGATAAGGGTCCAGGCACAGGCTGCAGAATCCATCTCCCCTTCCCTGGCCTCTGCTCCATTGCAAGAACAAAAATCAGGTTTTGCTCCAGCAATCTGCAGGGAGGAAAANCCCCTACCATTCTGTGATTCTAAGGGAAAGGTGGAAGATCCTCCCTGGGATATTTGCAGAGTGCTGCACAGGCAGCATAGCAGCAGGCTCCTGCTCAGTAACGTGGTGGTGATCTTCAGGCCAAGCAAGGCATCCTCCCCTGGATGGCTTAGGGGCATGGGGGCTAGGAAGGAAGCAGTTGGGACAAAAAGCAGAATGCTCCTGTCAACTCAGCACCAGCAGCCACCTAGGGGAGGTACCCATTTTTCTGCTGCACAGCTTAGCAGGCTCTCTGCTGGCCATGAGCTCCCACAGAGGAGATGGAGTCCACCCACACAGCTTCTCACAGCACACTGAAGCCTAGGCCATAGTGCAGTGTCTCCATCCCCTGCTGTGTGTAGGATGACTCCCATCACAGCCACCAGCTCCTGTGTCAAGGCTTTGGACCAGTTCAGAGCAAAAGCACAAGCAGGTTTCTATTAATAGCAACAAAGCAGGCGACAGGGGGTGTGTGTGTGGGTGGGTCGGTGTGTGGGGGGTGGTGGTGGTGAGGAGACCCCACTTCACAAGGAAGGCAAGCGGCTGATAAGCCAGTTTTGTGGCCAGGCAAGCTGAGCTCATCAGCAGTGCCCGGAGCAGCAGCTATGAGCCGAGCACAGGGCACACAGCATGGGACACGCACTGAAGGCGCCTTTGTTTCCCCCAGCTGCGCTGTCCCCTCCATCTCCCTTGTTAAACATCCTCCAA
>WBNM01013509.1:733810-807129 GCA_013399055.1 Ramphastos sulfuratus | reverse complement strand
CCTGCTGCTTTCTTCTGGAGGTTCTCTTGCAACTAAAATCCTGTGGGATTGCACTGCTTTGTGGGGTTTAAGCTTTGGACACAGACATCCCAAGTCAGGGACACCAGCCTCTCATCCCAGAAGCTTGCTCCTCTTCGCACTTGCAGCTTGTCTCACTGTTGTGGAGGGCTGGGGAAATGTCAGCAGATGGCTTTAGCATTAGCTAACTCAGGATGGATGGGTTGGTTTGCTGGGATGGGGTGAGCCAGGACACTGCTGCTGTTCGGGACAAAAGGGCAGTATTTCCTCTGCTGCTAAAGCGTGCCCTGGAAACAGCACCAATTGTGATGCTGGCAGAGGACCTGTGTCCTCTCCACCTCTCTCTACCCTACACCCAGGCCAGCTCTATTTTTAGACTCTCAAAGTGCTCCCCCCACTCAGGGACCTGATTCCATAGTGTGGAGATAAGGGTCCAGGCACAGGCTGCAGAATCCATCTCCCCTTCCCTGGCCTCTGCTCCATTGCAAGAACAAAAATCAGGTTTTGCTCCAGCAATCTGCAGGGAGGAAAAAGGAGGAAGAGGAGGAGGACGAAGCTGTAGCCACGCCAAAGCAGAGTTTTCCTGGTGTACAGACCCAGCTTTTGCAGCAGGATGGATAAGACAATGCACGTGGAGTTGAGACCCCAAGCAAAAGCAGTCTGTAGGCTGCGAGCCTTGAGCAGAGGAGAGGCTGTTTCACAGCACCTTAATGCTGTGAGGCTGCTGCAGGGGGAGCTGCACGGGACCTCCGTGCTATGCAGCTCTCCAGTCCTCCTCCTGCTCCAACCACACTTCCTCCTGCACCAGGTGAAGGCTGGGGGTGAGGGGAGCCGGGGGGAAATCGGATGCTGGGAGTAACGGCCATTGTTTGTAGCTAAAATAAAAACTAAGCAAAAATAAATCCTTCCTGTTGGCGCAGGCAGGGCCCTGGGACATTCTGCCTGCCCGCGCAGGGCTGCTTTGAGCAGCCACTGGCGGTAAACAAACGTTTATAGCTCCTGGGATGCCATAAATAGGTGGGGTGTGGGCCAGGGAAGGGAGCACAACTGGGGGCTACCCCAGCACCCAATGACAAAGACCCTTCAACCCCAGGAGAAGCCCCTGCAGGGGGGTCACAGACCCACTGCTGCTGGAGAAGTTCCTTGCAGCACCCAAACTGCTCTGTCCTGCCCATGGGTTGACATCGAGCTGCCTGCATGAGACATCGGGACACCAGGACATGCCTCCATATCTTATTGCCTGCTCCTAGCTTGCTCCTGCCCCAGCACAGGCTGTAGGCATCACCAAAGGGGTGATGCCAGAAGTGGGTGTTGCCAACCCCTTCCAGCCCCAGTGAACTGCTTCCCACACCAGCAGGCCCAACTTTCCCCTACCACTGCTCCTTGAGGAAGGCCATGGCCTCCTGAGCTCTTTGCTGAGCTCTCAAAGCAGTTCCTGTTCCCATTCCCATTCCCAAGGAGGTTTCTTTCCGATGGGGAGGAGGTAAGCACACGGCCTGCAAGGAAGTGCCGTGACAGGGGGAGTGTGGTGCTCCCAGAATTGTTCCTTTGTGCAGAAGCCAGGAAGACAGACCACTGCTGCCTGCACCCGGCCTGCTCCTCTGGTGCGGGCAGGAGGAGCACCCAGCCAAGTGGGCAGGAGAAAGGGCAGTGCTTAGCCTCCAGAGGTGGCAGAGCTGAGCGGGGCTGCTTTGCCAGCCAGGCTCAGCTTTGCAGCCAGCCATTGTCAGCTGGGTGTGGGGCAAACTGGGATGACTGGAACGGGCTGGTGGGCTAGGAACACCAGCCTGGAAAGTACCTCCAGCCTAGAGGAGTTTTAGATAAAAGGCGACCATTAATGATCACACTTGAGCTCTGACAATGTCCTGTAACAGTGGAAGATTTGCTAAGGGGCCACTCCATGCACATGAATCATCTCCTCCCTGGAAACAAGGGCCCCTTGAGTGGGGCGGATGGGGGGAGTGCCTCTAAGTCGGCCTCCAACAGCAGGAGCCTGAGCCCTCGGGGCTGGCTCCTTTATGGCCAGAAGCCTACCACCCTCCTCAGCTTCTCCAGCCTATGTCTCTTCGAAGCCCTCATTGTGATTAACTCAGTTTCCACCAGCTCCAGGACCCTGGTAGCTGTCCCTGCTCCTCCAGCAGCTCCCAACTCAGGTGCACCAATACCCCCGGGCATTGTGGTGCACAAGGTGAGCTCAAACTTTTTGACTCTCCCTCAAGGTCCCACCACATCACACACTGCCAAGGCAGACTGCAGCAGGAACGGCAAGGACATGCATCTCCTAGGGATCACATCACCATGACCTTACAGTAACTAATACTTTAGCTGATAACCTTGGAAAATCAATCCTGGGAGATGAACATGAAACCTGCTTGCTTGAGGGGGCAGAAGGTCCCCCGTCAGCTCTCTCTCTCAGTGTTGTCACCCGCTGGCATCTCTCCTTACACGAGAGAGTCTGCAGGGTTAGCAGGGCCCCTCCACCCTGCTCCAGCCTTCAAAGAGGGGGAGATGAGATGTTTAACTGAAGGGATTAAACGGCAAGAAGGCTGTCCTGGCCATGCCTGCTGAGTCTCCTTCATCTTCATCCCCATCTGCTCCAGACAAACACCCCAATGCTGACAGCAGCATGGGGAGGGGGAACCTCTCCCAGCATGGCCCCAGTGGCACAGCCAGCTCAGCCACCTTCAGCAGTGCTGGTGTGAAGGGTTCTGTGTCTGGCCCAGTGCCTCTGCCAGCAACAGCTTGTCTCCCCAGTATAAATAGCTCTGCAGAAGGCCTTATCTCATGGTCTTTCTCCCGGCCACTTGCCGGGAGACCAGATGAGCAGCAAGTCTAGCCCAGGGCAGAGCCACACTCTCAACCATGCTCTCCTTAAGCTCTCCTGCTTGACCCTGGTCCTCTGTGCTGGAGCAATTTTCAGAGCCCTTGCTACCCTCAGAAAGGCTGAGAAAAGCACAGGGAGCTGTGGTGCATGCCCAGGGCTGGTGCCCTGCCTGCTACACCCAGCCAGCTCTGAGAGCAGGCACAAAGGAATCAGTCTCAGGAGCAAGACCCCAAACATCCCCATCCCAGTGCACTCTTTTCTGGAGAAGAAACAGTTTCACGTCCTCCCCCTGTACTTACACCTGAAAACATGAGCCCGGAGTAAAGAAGTGTAATTACAAGGCAACATCACTTACTGCTGTGGGACCAGTCAAGCCTCTGCTAAATGTAACTGAATTAAAAAGAGAAGTTAGATAACAAGGGGGTGGGGGTGGTTCCCTTGCCACCAAACCCTGCGCCTACAGCACACCCTCACAACATGGCTCCAAGGGAGGGGTGCTACCCGGCAGTGAAGCCCCAAGCTGGGTCCAGGCTGTCCTGGCAATGCCCATACTCAGAGCATGGCTGCAGGTGGAAAATCTCCCCCTCAGAAGCAGCCACTGCAAGCCCAGAGCCACAGCCTTACCCCAGGGCTGCAGCACTCTCACCCCTCCTGCTTCCCTCGGCACCCCGGCCCCCTTGGGCAGTGCCTCGTGGAGGGGTGTCACCTCCCCAGGGAGCCTTTAACAACTATGGGGCACCAGAGGGGCTGAGGCTCTCTGAACTGGCATTGCTGCCGGAAGAAATCCCTGGGGCAGCCTTTGGTGGGCTCCATGTATGTCCTCCCTTGAAGCTGTTTGCACCCAAGCAGAGCAGCTTCAAAAGCGGTGCTGGTAATGATTAACAGGCTGATTAAATCACCCACAAATATCCTGTGACCCAGGCAGATAACGATCCTCCAGTGCCTCATGCTGCAGCAGGACTCCTTCTTCAGGGGCTGTTGGGGCTGTTCTGCCACTGCTGATGGCTTAGCAGCTCTTTCTCCACCGCCTGGAGAAGACTGTGGTGGTTTGCTTTAGCTCATCGAAAGCAAACTTTACCCCTCTAACACGAAGAGGCTGCAGCTACCCCCACCCCAGAGGAGACGACCGTAGTTCACCCTTTCTTAGCTGCTGAGCCCAGCAAGAAGTTAGGCAAATAAAAGCACCCAGGTGATAAGAGTGCTGAGTGACCCTGCTGGTGTCCCCCGGCAGGGCACAGTCAGCCTCCTGGCTCTGCCCCTCACCCCCATAACCCCGGGGGCTCCCAGCCCCAGATACAAGTTGTCTACAGCCGCAGCTCAGCCCAATCAACACAATTAGCTCTGCAAATACACGTGGACCACACGCACTGCTGCCAGGCTACTTTTCAAAGCTCAGTGCCAGGCTCAGTGGATGTGTGTCAGGACACTCCACTGGGCCAGCAAGGGAGAGGGGCTCAGAGGCTGCTGGCTGGAGAAGGCTGGTAAATAACAAATGAGAAAGAGAGGTCTGAGATGCCCTTTAAAGGAATAGTCAGGCAGGGGCAAGACCTGCTGAGTAATGTATAAAAAACAAGCTTCAGGCAGAGGGGAGATGTTAGGATTAGAATAAACTCTGTTTTCTCCAACCAAAATGTTGGTGTCTGCCTTTTCCAAACTCTGGAGCGCCGGGAGCAGCAGGTTGGCCTGGGCTCTCCTCCAGCACAGGGAGAGGCCCCAGGACTGGTGCCACAGTCCCTGTGACCACCCTCCATGGTGGTCACAGAGCCATTTGTGCAGAGCCACAGAGCAGAGCCATCCTCCCTGGGTCACACCTTCCTGCCTGCTGCTATTGCGAAGCTGGAGGGACCTGAAGCTCTCACCTCTACCTTCCTCTCCACCAAACCTCAGCCTCCAGAACAGCAGGAATTACAGCTAATTGCAGGTACGGTGGTGGGGAGGCTGCTGACTCAGCACCCCGCAGTTGATGATGGCTCTCCTGTGGACATGTATTCCCTAGCACCCTGCACCCAGACAGGTGGGTCCTCCAGTCTCCAAATCTCAAAAATGGACACCCCTGCCCCAGTGAGGTGGATGAGAAGCTCTCTGCATCCCAAAAGGCTCCTCTCCATGTCCTGTGCACCTTCTTCCCCACAGTCAAGATTCAAAATGTCTCAAATGAAATACCTGACCCACAGGAACCAGATGGGGTGAAGCTAGCAGAACCAACACATGTTTCTAGGAGGAAGAATCACACAAGGTGGTTATGCCTGGACCTTTGGAAGCAGAGGGAGGCACTAGACCTTCACATAGCAGAGTGTGGGCAGGGAATGTGTGGGATTTGCAGGAAGGAGCTGGAGGATTAGCCACCAACCAGTTCTGCTTTCCCAAATGCTTTCAGCTACGTTGTTTTAAGAGGAGGAGGGAGGAGAAACCACAGACACTGTGAGGGAAATGCCCCCGAGGAATTGAGTGGAAGGAGTCAGTCACCCAGCACCCAGCCTCCTGTGTTAGCATTCCTGCCCTGAGCCTGGCAATGCTCAGAAGCTTGGGAGATGTGCCAGGCACAAGTGCCCTTGCCTAGTGGGGGCATTGGGACCCTCTGAGTGGTTACTCCAGCTCTGTCCCTGCCGGGAAGTGATGTTCCCAGGCTGGGGCAGGCAGGGCATAGCTGAAAGTCTCTGTGTTCGGGGACCAGAGCTGTGCTGCCCCGGAGGACCCTTGGAGGGAAGGATAAGCGTATTTTCTCAGCTGAGAACAGCCCTTCCGTTTCCTTCTCTTGCCCAGCTCCGCCTGGAGCATCAGGTGCAGCGACAAGGCCATCACTGACAGCATTTCCTACCCACTTAACCCCTGCAGGGCAGGGCTGGAGCGGCAGGAAAGCCAGTTTGTCCCCGCGGGAAAGCTGACAGACTTGAGCACAGAGGAAGATGTAACTGTTCTGCTTATTGCCCATGGCTCCATCAGTGCCAGGACTGGTCCACTCTACCTGCTTCTAACTCCAGGAGACAAAAGCCAGTTATGAAACCTGTTGCTACATAAATTCTATTCCTGGCAATGTCTTCTACAACCTGTTTCCCAAAGCTAAGTTTACACTAGGACCATGTAAAATGGGAGGATGAACCCACTGGACAAGGATCTAAAAAGGGGCTGTTCCCTCATCACCAAGCTGGGTAGGTTTAAAGTTCGAAATACCCCAGAAGAAAGCCAAAGCCATTCTTCCGAGCTGCTCCTCACACATCTCCTGCTAACTGCTGACAATTAGGGCATGCCAGCATCTCCCTGAGCTCCCTCCTATCAGTTCCAGGATCACAGGCACATGAAACCCACTTCAAAAAGAAAAAAAAGCAAAACACTCTGAGCATGGAAACCCCTTGCAGCAAAGATCTGTTTTTGTTACAAACTGCTAGGAAATGTCAGTGTTTTCCTGCCTGCCTGAGAGTCTGTCTTTGATGCCATGGGTGTGAGGGGGTGTGGAGCCTGGAGGAGGGGGGACCAAAGAAGTTATTTTCATCCTTCCCCACTGTGGAGGCTGCAGATCATCAGCACAGGCTCTGCACAGAGACCTGAGCTCCCCAAATGCCACAGGGTGACGAAAGCCACGGATGCACTACCCATGGGTGGCATGTCCTGTGGGTGCCCTGGCAGGGGGTGGCAGTCCCCTGTTTGTGCATCAGCAGGGCAGGGCTTGCAGAGCTGATACAGAGCCCCTTGGGAGGTTTCCAACCCAAACTGTCCTGCTGCTGCCCTGGAAGACTGACAGGTAATAGATATTTTGCAGGACTGAGGGTTTTAAGATTCCTTATATGCAGGAGATGCATTCTCAGGAGAGAGCTGTAGCTGTGCCAGACTAGACAGTAGCCAGCATAGTGGGTAGGACATGAGTCTATGGTGCCAGAAACCACTTCAAGGCTTCATTTCTGTCCCCAGCAAGTTATTCGGCTGCTGACAAGAGGTAAATCTTGAGTCAAACCCAGTTCTTGCTCTCTGTCCTCCTCTGAAAGGCCTTCCCACTCTTTTGAGATTAGACTTCTTAAAAAGGTTGTTACTCTGGGCTGGGGTAAGAGCTGCCTGCCAGCTGTGGGCCAGACGATTTCAGGCACAGGAGGGCTCAGCCCTGCTCTGCAAAGGGCATGTCAGCCTTGCAGCTCAGCACATTTGCACAAGAAAACAGCATTTCCAGGTCAGGAGCAAGCGCGGGAAAGAGGCAGGTTTTCCAGACAGCCCTGGTAGATAGAGCAGCCCTCAAGATCCCTGGCTGGAGGACATTATTCCCTCTGCAGACAGGGAGGGCACCAGCCAGCTCCTTCTCCTCTCCAGCAGCAGCTGCTGCAGCAGGCACCTGTGATGTGCAGGACAGGGCAGCTCTGTGCTCTTCAGAGCAGCCAGGCTGACTTCACCTGGGCTGCAGTACCTCCAGTGAGACCCATTCCCCCAGCTAAGGGCAGCATTGCATACAGGAGGGGATCGGAAGACACAGAGGGGCAAATAACTCTGGTGCCTCTCTGCCTCCACTTGGCATCAGCATCCCTGGAGCTGCCATCCCACTCCACTTTGCCCCACACAGTGGGACCAGGGCAGCCCAGGGTGGGCTCAGCTCCCTTCCCCACATGGTCCTGGGCTATAAACAGGCGGTGGCTCCGGGCAGCTGAGTTTCCAGCGGAAGGAATGGCTGCAATGCGGAGGAGAGCTCGGCACTTGCTTGCCGTGCTAACAGCTGGCCCGGTCTGTGTTTCTCACCCACTCTGCGCCCCCTTCCACCAGGCTACATGTGCGGGGCAAGCGAGATTCCTGCTGCCAGCCAGCAGGCAGCAGGTCAGGAATGATCCAGGCTCCCTCCCACCAACCCCATGGCCTCTCCATTCCTGTGGGCGAGCTGGAGCCAAGTTTATCCCTGACACATCTCCACCAACTTTGCTGGATTTAGACCCCAGATAAGTTTGGTGCAGGACCTAAATTCTAGTGGCACAAAAGGTCAAGGAAGTCACTAATGAGGAGAAGCCATGTGTGAGCACAGCCCAGCTACAGCAAAGGCTCATGGCATGGATCACCCCCCAAATCATGCACATGAGCACATTTCCATCAGCACAACCTGAAACAACTCCAAAAAGCCCACAGCACCAATTCTTCCAGTTAGCTGCTTGTGTACAGCTAAGCCCATCACCAGGTGCTGCCCAGCCTGCCCAGGAACTCAGAAAGCTCATCTGGAGCATGGAAAGCAATGAAGAAGCTGTGGGTTATAGAGCAAAGGCAAGTCAGAATACACTCAGGCCCTGAGTGGAATTTCAGGGGAAGAAAAGGGCAGACAGAGAGCAGGCAGAGCCTGGGAACAGCATACAGTGCTCCTATCCGTGAGACTCACACCTTTTGTGCCAAGGAGGGGAACGTCCAAATGTTCCCTATGTAAGTCACAGTCCCCAAAGGAACCCAGTGGCTCTGGGTGATGAGCAGGAGGGTCTGGAGGACGTTTAGATTAGCAAAGAGCCATCCGGGTGCCAACAGCATTTCACTACATGCACTTGAAGCAAAGCAGGTAGGCACTGCTGTTGCTACCATAGTGGGCACCAGTGAAGGAGACAGGCTCAGGCCCGTCTCTGTGCTGTTGGTTTCTGCAGTGTGCTGGGCACCACTTGCCCTTCCCTGTGGTGAAGTCCTAGCTTTGATTTTTAGGGTGGGCTGAGATGCAAATTGGGCAGCCTCCCACCATCTCCCAAAGCAAGTGAATGGGGAACTTGAGACCCTCTGCCCAACCCTCTTCCCAACAGTGAGGTCCTCTGCAGCCTGGAAGTTCTGGTACCACACGTCACTGACAACACTCCCACAACAGCAGCCCTTCTTCAGAGCTGGCAAAGCCACTCTGTCTGTGTGGATCAGCCACAGTTGTGTAGCAAGTCTGTCCCTGTCACCGTCCCTGTCCCCTCCTGGGCTGCTGGGTACTTGCATCGACACTGTGAGCTGCAGTCCAAGAGTCAAACTCCTCATAACTGTTTCCACTGCGGAAACACCACCCCATCCTTTTACATGGGGAAAGGCAACTCTTGACCCCTAGGTCTTTCTGATGCTGACCCAGAGCTGCAGACACAGCACTCCCTGAACCACCCTGGCACTGCAGTATGGTCTTAGACTGCAGAGCCGGAGAGACGTCCCTGGCCGCCCTGTTTCCTCTTTTAACTGGTGCTTTGGTAGGACTTCCAAGGACCAGTCAAGGGCCAGGACGCCTGTGCCCTGGCTACACTGTGTCACCACCTGCTCCTCCTCTGCAGCCCCGAGCCACTGTTCAGGAGCAGCAACCAGCAACCCCCCTGAATGCCTTTCTGTGTTCCCTCCAAGGACCTACCATCCCCAGAAGAAAGCCAAGACCTTCTCTGCGAAGTTGGCTCAAAGCCCTGGCAGGTTTACTCATATCTCAGATCAAAGCCTAACAGCTACGTGAGCCTGATGCCACAAGCTGCAGGCAGGAATCGCACACATGTGGGAACACGGCCGCTCCCCAGCGGGGTGGGGATCAGGCCCCTCTCTGCTTTACGAGACCATCGGCATCTTCCCCAGCTAGGGATACCTTCTGGCTCCAGGCAGCTCTATCAGGGAACACCACTCTGCTCCCTTTTTACGACCATAATTTCCCCTGACAAGTGTTTGCACCCCATAGACTTGCTTACAAGCCACTGGCTTTTCACCCACCTGACCAGCAAAGCGAAACTGATACAAGTTGTGTCCCTAATGGGCGGCAAAGACACCCTGTGGACAGGGTCCCACATCGACCGGTGAGCTGCACCCGCTCGGCTGCGAAAGGAGGCGCGACCCGCAGAGCCGGGACCGCATCCCTTTCCCTTGCCGTGCGGGATGTGCGTCCCAGTCCCGTCCCGTCCCCCCTTACCGCTGAGTCGGTCCATGGTCCTGGAGCCGCGGGCAGCACCGGCCGCCCCGGGAGGCGCGGGCGGGCGAGTGCCAGCGGCAGCAGCCGCCCGGCGGGGCCGGGTCTGGGCTTCCGAGCGGCCAATCGCTTAGTCCGCCCCTCCCTCGGCGCACGGCAGCGCCGAGCACCGGCACATCTCGGCACGGCACCGAGAGACCTCCCGCAGCGTGTCCCCGCAGGCGGCACGGGTGGAAAGTTTGCCCCTCTGGCTGGTGGCGCCACTATGTGCAGCCTTGCAGCACCCACCTCCGTTCACGGCCGGGGATGTCCCAGGGTCCCTCCAACCCCGGGAATCTTGCCCAGGTCCTGCCTCACACCTGAGCGTCCCCAGAGCAGCAGCACCTGGAGGTCCTTCTGTGAAGGGTGGGGATCCAGAGCAGGCCACCTCCACCTGCCCGCTGCTTGCCTGCAGGAGTTGTTGGTTTGGGCACCTCCAGTTTGACACAGATCTAGAACTGACTGCCCCACTGCACACCCAGTGAGCAGGCACAGCTCCCTCCCCCCACCTCACTCCCTGCCTCACCCATGCTGTCCCTGCTCCCCACCTAAACCCCTTCATATCCATTCTCTGCTGGAGTCCCTCATGTGCCCAGCCCATGCCTGACCATGGTGCTCATGCCACTATCACTGCCCAGCCCCATCAAAGACCTCAGGGGAGACCTGTGGGGTGTGCAAGAGAGTGTCTTACGCGTGGCATGGAGAGCATGCAGCAGCAGGGACACTGACTCCTGGCATCCTCAGGACAATTTCTCCCAGCCTCAGGACTGCAGCTGAGCCCTCCTAGGGGACAACAGGCTGTGACAGAAATGTGATTTGGTTTCACACGTACCCAGTTATTGCTTGGAAAGGCTGTAATTGAAATACTAGACGTGCATTAGCAAGTGGCCTGGAGGGCTTCCCCATTTGGGGCACTCTTTGCCTAGGACAGGCAGCAGCAGCAGTAGCTCCTCTTGCACCTAGCTATGCCCAGCTGGTAGCCAGCTTTCATCTGCTCTCCCCAGGCAGCTCCTGTCTGGACACTGGATCATGCTCCATTTTCCTCTTGCAGCGCAGGATCACCTCTGGGGATGTGGTTGGAGCACAGGGTGCTCACAGGGGAGGGCCACCAAAGCCACTCCTCGCCAGGTTCTAGCTGCTTGGTGTCTTCGACTTGCAAAGCAGCCAGGCGAGAGCCCAGGCTCAGGCAGGGATCTGCTCACCGGGTGAGAGGGTTGCGCTCTGCCCACCCTGGAGCAATAGGAGTCAGGGCCCTGTGCGGGTCTGCTGCCCCTGAACAGCATGGGCTGGAGAAGCTTCCTTCCCTCTCAGAGATAGCACTGAGCCCTGCCTCAGTTTCCCCATCTCTGCTGTGCAGGTAGCTGCAGGGAACAGTTAGTTACTGTCCATAAAACGCTTTGAAAATGAAAAGACTCTCACTGCTGTGTTATTATTAATATCTTCCAGGCTTTATCACTGAAACTGCTGCTGGAGATGTAAGTTTCTTATAGCCACAAACAGTTAAGCTTGATTTAGGAAGCCATAGTTTATGTGAGTAAAATCATGGTAAATAAAATTGCTTCATTTGCTGCTGCACTACAGCAGACAGGAGCAGTTAAGAGTGTGACATTGCCATCTCCACCTCAGGCCACAGCCCCTTCACACCAGCTCCCAGGATGGAGGCTATTGCTGCTGGGACATCTCTTACCCTAACTGCCCTGCACCTCTGCAACCCCCTGCAAGGGGACCTGCACATCTCTCCTGCTTCATGTAGGAACCCAGTGATGACTTTCAGGCAACAGTGGTGGTGCTGATGGCAGGGAGGCCATTCCATCCACCCAGTGGGCGACAGCAGCACAGGAGGGTTTCAAAGTGGACCAGAACAAGCAGAAGCAGAACTGCCCCATGGCACAGTGAAGGTGAGACCCTCACTATCCCCTCAGAGGAACCCTGCTAACCCACCTCTCGCAGAGGTGCCCTGTGGGTTGCTGACCTGTCTGGGACTGCTTAGTCCTGTGGTATGCCTGAAAATTGTGCCAGAGAAGCAAACAGGAAATCAGAGCATCACAGACACCAGGGAAGATGTCTGTGTGGAAATAACCCTGTTAAGTTTTAAGAAAAACAGCTTCCCAATGGTTTGTGGTGGAACGAATGCTGAATGTCCTTGGTAACGGCTGTCATTCCTTGAGGCTTGCAGGGGGTTCATCTGGTACTCAGGGATCAGTGATGGGGTAATTCAGGACACCCTCATCCCACCACCTTCTAGAGCCCTGTTCTCCCCTAGCCCTGGTGCCATGGCTGTGGCAGGAAAAAACCTCTTCATTGTGCCCCTACAGGGCAGCACTGACAGACACCAAGTGCCTTGGGGCCACCGTGGCTTTAGCCCCTGGGAGAACCCCAGGATTAGTACAGGAACAGGTTTGGAAAAAAAGGAAAGGAAACAAAGAGCATAAATTAATCTGTGAGGCTCCTGTTCACTCTCAGGGGTGCAGAGGGTGCCTCTGCCACACACACCACCGAGAATCATACAGAGCTGAAGTATAGAGATCTTTCTATGTATATATTTATAAGTATGTATACATTTATAGTGCACTGGGTTTAGAACAGCCGAGCCTGCTTCTTCAGCTCATTCCTCTTCCACAGGGCCAGGCGGTCGAACTCGGCAATGGTCATGCCAAAGATCTGGTAGAACTCCTCCTGGGAGAGGTGGCGCTGGGGAGAGACAAGATGCTGGGCCAGGGCTGGGGACCATGGCTACCACCCGGGGCCAATGGCCACAGCATGGGCCATATGGCTGTAGCAGGGTGGGAGGACATGTGAGGGGGGTCTGATGCCACCTCCTGCCTGGGTGCAATGGGGTGCTAAAACCCCCAGCAGTGCTTACTTGGGAGAAGGGGAGCACCTGGCCCCCTCCTGCTCCAGCCAAACACACTCATGCTGTGGCTGCGGGGAAAAAACTCTACCCAGCCAGCAGAGCAGCAGGACCACTGCAACAGTGTGCCAGCACATGTGTGCTCCTGGGGGGCCATGGAGATGCTCCTCATATACCATGAGCCCCTCACAGCCCCATGCTGCTTGCTGGGGCTAAGGGGATAGGCTGTAGGATAGGGTCCCTCTGAACCCCAAGCAGACTGGCCCTGCTGGAAAAGGCTCTCCTCACCTCTAACCGAGTCCTGTCCACATCTTTGGGCAGCTGGTTCCTTCCCCTTGTCTTCACCAGAAGCAACTCATAAGGGTATATCTGCACAGGGACAAGACCATGGGATACTTACACAGCCAGCTGGGGCACATCTGGAAATGAGGTCATGGGGGCAGCAAGACAAAGACTTCTCCTGCTGTGTTTAGCAGACTTCGAGTGACACAGCTATTTCAAGAGCTTGGATGGGACAAGGTAGAGTGGGATCTTGCTCTCAGGGTGACCCTAATCAACCTTGAATCACCTTGGGGACTCTGGAATAGCCTCCTCACTCTGTGAAACCAGCAGTGACCTATGAATGACTGTAAGTAGGGAGCCAGCAGCACAACCACCCTTCTTTGTTTCTCATCCAAGAGACACTTCTGCTTGGCCAAGTGCTTAGGGCCCTGGCAGGAGAGGAAGGACTCTGGTTCAAGTACCACAGTCTCATGACAGAGCTGTCAGGTGGGGATGGAGGGAGATGAAAGTAGGGCATAGAGGGCAGAGGGCAAAGCTTCCTCCTGAAGGGTCTGGGGACATATGGACACATCTCTGGGACTCCCTCCAGGTGGTACTTGCACCTCCGACTGGCAGCCACTCCTTGGAGCAGAAGCATCTTACCTTGTACTCTGTGGGGAGAAAGAAAAGACAAGGAGAGACATTGTTACACTGACCCCTGCACTGCCATGATCTTCCCCCTGGAGCTGTGGGGACTTTTGCCTGTGGTCCCTCTTCTCCCTCCAGCCTGGACTTCATTTACAAGAGCTGCCAGCAATGGGGTAAGCAACCCCACAGTATCTTTGTGCCTACAGGGTCCCCTGCCCACGCTGCCCCCAGCCCCACGGCCCCTTACCTCGCATCCCCCAGTTGACGGCATTCGTGCTGTCATAGTGGAAAAGCTCGGCACTGGGAGGCTGTGGGGATACAGGAAGGGAGGAGTAAGACGGGGTCCCCTCCTACTCAGCACGACATCTCCCATGTCCCCAGAGGGGAAGGCACTCACACCAAAGCAAAGCATGCTCCCCACTCCTGGTAGTGGGCAAGCTGAGGCACAAGGAATTGGACAAGCACAAGTCACACAGAGGCAGGACCAGGTCTCCCAAGCCCCAGGGGATAAAGCAAAGTTCTTGTGCCAGGAAGCAACATCAGCATCCACCTGAAACATGCCCTGCAGTAGGTTCAGGGCAGGCACCTCCGGTCCCCAGTAAGGGTTATTTTAGATTGATGTAGACCAGCAGTGACAGCAGGGGGGCAGAGAAGCAGGACACCCTAGTCACGAAAGGGGAGCACTGGGGGCTTTGAGGAGCCTGGAGAGAATGCTGAAGGGTGCAGAGATGCCTATCAGCATCAGGAGGAAGACAGAAGGCACTTACCCTGTGCAGCCCGTTCCTCCTGTAGGCAGGCAAGGAGGCCGACTTAGAAATGAGGGGATCTGCAAGGAAGCCACCAAGGTGCATAAGGGAAAACGCAAGGCTGAGCCCCATACCCAGGACAGCACTTACTGCTCCACCCTTCCCCTGCACTTCCACATTGTTACTCAGCTCCACAGTCACCCAGCTCTGTCTTCTTCCAGCTCCAATGCACTTCCAACCTGGCAATATTCCTCTCCTTAAAATCCCTTTCCCATGGCAGCCCTCCCACCTCACCCTTTGGCACAGTACAATCTCCTCTCAGTTTCTCTGACTCATCCTCTTGCAGCACTGCCACCAGCTCCGCCCTGGTACAGTTCTACCCTGGCCCAGTCTTTGAAGGGCATCTTTTCTCCCCTTCTTTCCTCCCTAGTCCCAGCACCTCCTCCAGCTCAGGCCCTGGACCTCACAGCTGTGGGGGACCAGCTGTGGAGGGCTGCAGGCTCACACTCACCGCTGTCAGCCAGGTAGCGTGTCCGGGGAGCTGCAAGGAGAGCAGAGCTGGGTGTCAGGGAGGACCAAGTGCCCCAGGCTATGCAGAGCTGCCCAGCTGCCAGCCCCACGGGTCCTCCCTGGGGCTCCTGTGAGCCCAGGGGGCTGAGGGACTCCCTGAGCATCTCTGAACAGCCGCAGCTTCAGGGCAGTAGATGTGCCACAAGGAAAGAGCACAGAGTGGGCAGGGGCAGCTGTCCTGCCAGGCTCCACAACATCCCCAGCTACCTCCTGCAGCCCCAGGGGGAGTGGGGCTGAGGGCCCCATGTGCAGTGCAGTGTGAACAATGCAAGCAAGGAAGCGAACCCTGGGGCCAGTTCACAAGTCTGGGGTGTTAGGAGATCCCAGATGTGCCATTAATGAGGAGGTGCACAAGGAGAGAACCCCAAGCAGTCCCAGCGTGGCAGTGCTGTGAAACACCTGAGGGACCCTTCAACCACCCCATAAGGCACTTCTTCAGATTGCCTGGACAGACTGCAAGCACCCATCTAGGTGATGTCTCATCCCAGCCAGGCCACAGGGAATGGAGGGAGCCCTCCAGAGAGGAGAAGAGCCCTTCAAGTCCAACCCTGGTGGCCAGCACCTCTCCTACCATTCCCTCCCAGTCCCTGTTTCTTCCCAGAAACTTCCCACACGTGCTAGGGCCATGCAGGTGGGACAGAGAGATGGACAGGGTTGTCCTTACAGCCATTGAGGGAGCCCTCATAGCCAACTGTGTGTAGGGCTTCTCTGCTGCTGGCCGAGCTGCGAGGGGGTGTCCAGGGGTCTGCATAGGAGTGGGATCGAGCCTTCATCTCCTCCCTCAGGATCAGCCTGCCGATGCCACTCTGGATCTGGGATGGGGGGAAAGCCACTTTGCACCTCTCCTTTCCCCGCTCAGCCCCCCAACCACTGGCACCTCGCAGCAGAGCACTGCGTGTCCCAGCATGGGCTTGGCACCTCCCGTCTGCTCCCTGTCCCTGGGAAAGAGGTGCTGGGATGTGGTGCCTCCTTTAGATCTTGTGTTGGGGGTAGCCAAGGTGGGAGAGATGGCAGCAGGGATGGTGGTGGATCTTTCTTGGATGGCAGAGTGGGACTGGGCCCCTTTCCCAAAACCAAGGGGGCAGCTTGCTGCTGGCTCTGCCCTACCGGGCTGCTGCAGGGACATCACTCACCTTGTGCATGCCCCGGTCATACCCATCCTCCTCGCCTCCTGATGAGAATCTCCGGGCCCGGGGGGCTGCAAGGAGACAAGTGTGGGGATCAGACAGGGATGAAGGTGGGGGCAGCAGGGAGGAGACAGTCCCCAGCTGCACAAGGACAGCTGAATCTCAAGGGTTGCTAGGATTTTGGGGGCACTTTGGCAGGTATCTTGGTCCAACACCACCTTTGGGTCTAGATCCAACACAGGACAGGGTTCTCCCCCAGGAAACGGCTAGGTTTGGGGGCAGAACAAGGGGCAATTACCTTTGGGTGAGCCTTGGAAGGACCAGTACTCTGACTCAGAGTGGTAGTATGGGTCTGGGGAGTAGACAGGGCTATACTTGGATGACTGTGCGATGTCTTCGCTCGTTTTGCTTTTCGTGGCTGCAGGGAGGTTGTCTGCAAAAGGAGCAGGCAGAGCTGTAACAAGGACCCTGAGTCCTGCTGCAGGACTTGCAAGGACCCACCCTGGGATGAAGGCAAATCCTCTTCCCTCCCCTCTCCCCAGTGGCCACCAGCAATTTATGTCTGGAACAGCACAGAGCAGAGCTGGAAACAATAATCCATTTTCAAACTGCTGACACCTCCTGGAGACAAGGGTGCGAAGGCAGACAGTGAGGACCCTGACAGCAGAGGGGCTGTTGCTGATGTAGCTGGGAAGGGACTCATAGCCTACAGCACCACGACAAGCTCTGGCTCCTGCACAGCTGGAGCTCTGGCTCATCCCAGATCAGCACCACCAGTGCCGCCAATCTCCCCATGCCCCCGTGCCCCAGGCTGTCCCATTACAGGCAGAAGGGGATGGAGGAAGGATCAGCAGCAGCAGGGAAGGGGCTCTGGCTGGGTTACTGCCAGGGGAAGGCAGCAGTGGGCTGTGCAGCAGCAGGGAGAGAAGAGGGGTGAGGCCAGCAGCTCTGG
Organism: Ramphastos sulfuratus; assembly: GCA_013399055.1. Lineage (NCBI taxonomy): Eukaryota > Metazoa > Chordata > Aves > Piciformes > Ramphastidae > Ramphastos > Ramphastos sulfuratus. The sequence continues at coordinate 790,243 of WBNM01013509.1, read as the reverse complement.
AGCTGGGTAGAGCTCTGCTCAGGCTGAGGACTAAGCCTCAGTGGCACATATAAGAAACCCAAGGGCAAGCCCCTCTCTTCCCCAGAGGTTAGGAGACTTGCAGGGGAAGAAGCATCAAGGACAAGCTTTGTGGCATAATCATCCCACCACCACCTCAAGCAGGCACAAGGGACCTTGCCAGCGGCAGCTACTTACAGCAGTGGGTGCAGCCAGCAGCAGCGGGGCAGGAGTTGGGCAGGTGAAAAGGGAGAGCCCAGGGAGAGAGAGGACACACAGTTACTGCTTGGGGGGAGCTGCTGTCCCTCAACATGCAGGAGCAAGCAGGGACAGTGCAAGCCAGTCCCACTAAGACACTGAACGTCCCTGTGACTCCTACCTACCCATTAACACACCCCAGGACTGTTTTGCTCTGGAGGATTCATCTGGGATGGGCTGAAATTTTTCTCCAGTGCTCCACATGAATCTACAAATTACTTTCTTCATCCCTTTCCCAAGGCTGCTTTGTCTCCTGGGATCAGCAAGCAACAGCCACCCTTGTCCTCTTGGCCACTTTTCCATGGCCTCACTCCCCCTCCCTCAGCTCCCCTCACTCTGATGCCACTGACAGCCTTCACCTCCACCCCTCACAACAGGGATGTGGTCCAAAGCTGCCTTTTTCTCACACTGAACCCTGCATTCTCCTGCCCAGAAAGATGCAGGAGCATCAGCCCATCAACACCTTGCCTTGACATGTGCTCCCATCTCCCACCCTGCCCCTAAATGCGGCTCAGGCAGACCAAGCTCCGCGCAGGTCCCCTGCCCCACTCTCTCCGTGGAGCAGAGCCTGGTGCACAGCAGCAGCCCCTACCGTGTCGCTTATAGATGGGAGGCTTCCGGTAGATGTTGCTCTCACCGGCAGCTGGTGGAAGAAGACAGAAAGAAAGAGAAGAAAGAAGAAGGGAGGAAGAAGAGGTCAGTGTGGGTGTGCCAAGAGCAGACAGGACAGAGGTCCTGCAGGAGATGCTAGCCCCACGCCATGTTTCCGTCACACAACAGCCTCTGGGTCCAGGTGTCCCACAGGAGCGCAGCAGTGAGCCAGGGCCAGGCAGGCTCTGGGATGGGCAGGAGCCTGGTCCTGGGGCTGCCCTCGGGCAGCAGTGAGCACAGAGGACATGCAGTGAGCACCCCAGCATCAGCATGCATGCCAGGGCAGTGGGCACTGCCAGGCCCAAGACAGATGGCACAGCCAGGAGCCACCAGCTGCCCCTGCCAGCCGGCAGCAATGCACCATGGCTCGCGCTGCTGTGGTTTCTCAGGGGTGCTAGCACCTGGAAGAACCACCTGCGAGCTACCTGGGGTGAAACAACATCAGCCAAAGCTTCTTTCCACAGCAGAGAGAGAAAAGAGCGAGCTGGGAGGGAAAGCAAACTGCAGCCTGGCGCCGAGAGCTACAGCCCCCATGCAGGGGCCAGGCAGCGGAGCTGGCGGAGCAGGGAGGGGGCCATCCATAAACCACTGACCATCAGCGGGAGGGCAGGGCAGGCAGTGGGGCCAGACCCTGACAGGGATGGGATAGGAGCAGGGGACCATATAGTGGAGAGCCTCTGGGTGTCCTCATGGCACAAGCTACACATTGTGGAGGGGTCCACGCTTTGGAGGAGAGCAAGGGCAGCAGGAGACACCTAAAGACAAACAGGGTGGTCTGGGGCTCTGGCCTCCTACATGTGCTGAAGGATGGATTGGCAGCTCTGACTGCTTCCCTCCCCACTTTCCCTCTCTGCCCACTCCATCCCCATCCCCATGGGCTCTGTGTGGCTGGGAGCGGGTGGTGGCCCTTACCTGATGGCCCCCTGCAATCCCTGCAGAAGGGGAGCAAGCATCTGGCAAGCCCAGAAGACTCTGGGGGGAGGGAGCAGCGGGCCCTATGGGGAGTATAAAATAGTCATCTGTAGCGGGTGGGTGCGGAAAGGCCTCCGGCAGACACGCTTCAGCTCATGGTCCTGGGGCAGGCCAGGGAGGGGGCAGGCTCTCCGCAGGGGACTCGTCTTCGTGTGGGGGTGGAGGAAGGTCAGGGAAGAGGGAGAAGAGGGACGTTGCAAGGATCAAGCAGACTCCAGGTGGCTCTGGGACATCCAGGTAGTGACAGAAAGGGAGGAAGGTTCAAGCTGCAGGTCCTGTTTATGGATGGCCTCTACCAGGGGTAGATCCTGCTGCCAGCTGGCACTAGGCAGGCGGCGGAGCTATGCATGCGACACAGGGGGGACGGCACATGCAGGCATGCCACAGACACGGTGCTTCCCTGGGGACCAAGGTGCTCCAGAGCCTACCTGGGATGTGGAAATGCTTGGGTGCTTGGTATGAGGTTGGAGTGGAGGACCTCACATCTAACTGGCTATAGTAGGGGGAGCTGCGCCCGCTCTCGGTGCCTACGCGGTGCCGAGCAGAAGCAGCCATAAGTGACCGAGAGAGAGAACAAGAGGCAGAAGAAAATGGGTGTTAAATGCGGCGGTGTTAGAAGAGCTGGGGGGTGACCCACATGGCAGGTGTGACAGTGACATGCACCAGGCTGTGGTTCAGGGTGGGCTGTGATGGAGCAGGAGATTTCCTGCATCTCCAGAGGGAGATGGGATGTGGAGGAAACCTTGTGTGTGGGTGCTGGGCAGCAGCCTGCCCCATTGCTGCTGAGAGGAAAGCCGAGCGTGCTGTGGAGGCAAACGGTGCCAGGCCTTTGGCAGCATGGTGCTGGGGCAGCTTGTGGAATGCAGGACCTCCAGACTTACTGACCTCAGATTTTCACAGTTGTTACTCCCTGGCTCCAAAGGAGAGGAGACACTGCACAGACAGCCTGCTTCACCCTCCCAACATGTCCAGCCTGTGCACACACAACTGTGTCTAAGGAACCCCCAACCCCTTACAGCACTGGCTGGGCACAAGCACTCTTGTGCACATCCCTCACAGAGCTACCCAGCCAGCTGAGGGCTCCTGAGGCTCACCTCCTTTCCCCTCTCTATCCTCCATACATAAACCCCAGCTCAGGTCTGAGCTAGGACAAAGTCCCCTTGGCCTCTTGTTGCTGCTCACAAGACAAGAGTCAGGGGAACAGCAGGATGTACACAGAAGAACTGGTCACTGCCCGACAGCTTTTGTTGCTGTCAGCCCCTCATAGACCTCCCCAGACCTCCTGTGTGCTTGCCGGAGGAGGGACTACAAAGGTCCCATGGGAGAAGCAGGGGACAGTTTGGTGATCCCTGCTCTACTTGGGGGTCTGGTCTTAGCCCATCCTGGGGCTTCAGCTGGAATCCTCACCTGAGCGGTAGAAGTGGTGGGGGGACCTGGGGATGGTGGGGGACATGCCCTGGCGGCTGTAGGTGGGGGAGTCGATGTAGCCAGGGCTGGAGGCCCTCCTCTGCCGTGTGTCAAAGCTCTCGTAGATGTCCTAGGATGGGGAAAGGTGTGGAAAGAGGTGAGGTTAAAGCTGATGGGATAAGGAACAAGGCAGGTCAGTGTCCCAGCAGCCCTGCAGGAAGGTGTCCCTTGGGCAGGGGTCCCTGTGCACCAGCACAGGGGAGGTGCAAACCCAGGAAGGTGCATGCTCTGTGTGCATGTTCTCCACAACTGGAGGGGCTCCGCAGGTTGCTCTGCCTTCCAACTGCCAAAGTGCAGGAGGGTTTTTGAAGCATATAACAGTGTCCAGCCAGAGGCTTTTACCCCACATTGCTGAAATCAACCCCCTCCCCTGTGCTTGTTCCCAATTGCTGGTGTCCCCTTCCACGGGGCAGGAGATGCAGCCTGGGTCTATTCTGCCAAGTAGTGGTTGCACATTGCTCTCCTTGGCACCTGAAGGACAGGACCATCCTGGATAGAGTCCCTCTATCTTTCCCCACTTTGAGGAGTACCCAGGTAGAGGGAGATTCAGCAAATCTCCAGAAGGCCCTGGGCAGGGACACCCTGTGGCAGCCGGTGACAGACTGCTGGTGCCCACTGGGGCCATTACCTGTGAATACGGGGAGAGGGTCCCCAGGGACTGGAGGCAGCAGGAGGCAAAGAAAGCGGGGAGAGAGAGAGAGAGAGAGAGAGAAACAGTATACGGTTAAGGGGAGATAAGGCAGACTGGGGTCCCACAGCAGCTTGTTTTCCCCAGGTTACAGCCTCATCACATCTTTTAGGCTGTGAGGGTTAAATGGTGACATAGACAGAGCTAGACTGTGGTAGGATGCTGGGCAGGGAGCCCCTGGCCAGGAGGGGAGATGGTGTGAGAATGGCACCTCCTGAATCAGCAGTCTGCACCCCTCCTCAGAGACCTCAGGGGAGTAGCTGCAGTGGGTAAGGTGGCTGCTGGCCCCTCAGTGCTCACCATGGGCCATGACCAGGCTGTCTGCACCATCACCAAGTGGCCTGGAGGAAACCAGACTTGTGACAAGCCTTGGGGCCAGAGATATGAGAGGTGCTGTTCTTGGTCATCAAAAAGTTCTCTTCCAGGACCGCCACGGGTCCTTCATCTTTGTGTGAGCTGCTCAGACTTTCTTCTTTCTCCACAAACTTGCTGAAACCATCGAGCAGCCCCAGCCTGCCTCAGGGAGCAGGGCAGGGCAGTCCCATGCCACATTCTGCTTGGGCATCATCTCATCCCATGCCTCCAAAACAGCACTGACTGAGTCCCCTTCCCAGCTGTGGGGACAGCATCCATCACGGGTAGCCCTGCTGTGCTCCAGAGATGCCATGCTGGGGCTGGGTGGCCAGGAGGTTTGCCTGCCAGGGATCAGGCTTTGGGCTGAGCCTGCTGGCTGGCTGTCCCTTCACCCTGGAGGGATGCACATGTGCTGCATGTCCTCCTTCTCTCCTGCTGCAGGCTTCCCTGGGTGAGCTCCTCACCACATCACTCCCGAGGGTGACATTTCCTCCCACACATCCCTGTCTGTCCCTGCACATTGAGTCTGCAGCACAGTGTGGGCAGGGCACTGCCATCAGCTGAGGTCACTGTTTTCTTTCTTAGTCTACAGCAGCAGAACCATGATTTTCCTTCCAGCCAAGGCCTTCTTCCCAGTGATAGGAAGCCTCCAGGAGAGGTCCTACCCCTGCTCCTGCCTCCCTGCAGGATTCCCAGTGGAGTGAGCAAACCCACATGCAGCTTTTCCCATTGCACCTGTGCAGCCCAGCACTGGGCATACCAAGACTCAGTACCTCCCCATAGCTATATCTCTCCAGCGTCTCATCCGATGTGTATCTGTGATAGGGTTCGTATGAAATGAGGTCAGGACGCTGCACTTCATAGATGGCTTTAATCTTGGGAAGAGCTGCCAGGTCTTTGTAATTAAGGATCTCATTATCCACTTTAGCCTAGGGAGAGGGAGAGACAGAGACAGGAAGACAGAAAGGAAGAGGAGGGAAAGAAGGGGAGGCTGGAGCACACAGTGTGGAGCCAGCACAGAGCAGACAGAGCCCATTGTCACCCCACCAGCAGAAAGAGGTAAGAGGAGATGCCCGAGAGGCAGCCGCAAGAAGGGGCAGAGGAGCTGGGAGGGTGGGACTGTGCCCCTCTGAGCACTCCTGGTCTGTGCCAACAGCATTGGTGGCATAGCATGCCTTGGGGCAAGAGGCATGGCTGGTCCATGCTGTCCCCAATGCTGGACTTGTCCCCAGGGGATGCAGAGCAGCTGCTGCTCCCTTCCCTGGGGCCAGAGCCTCTGTTCTACCCTGCACGGATGAAGGGCAGAGCTCTACTTACGCAGATAACGCGGTTTGGGGAACCAATGCTGGAACCTGGGGGTGAGATGGAAGTTTCTGATGTTCTTCTGTGCTGTGGAGACAGAAAAGCAGAAGACAGGTGAGAACACAACACAGAATGACCCCAAACAGGCACAATGCTGGGTGCAGAAAGCAAACTAATCCAGTTCCTTTGCCCTTTCATTCACTTGCTGCCAGTGCTCGTGGCTGCTGCAGGCTGCCTTGCCATCCAGCTTTGTGCCCTGGCCTCTCCTGGGGCCAGATCTGCAGTCAGGCAAGTGGCTGTCCCCAGGACCAGTTAGACACAGAGAAGGACCAACAGCTTGAAGGGTCGGTGGGGGCACTGCTGTGCCACTGTTGCCAGGATGCAGGTCCCAGGCCATGGTCAGTTGCCATCCTCTGCAGGGCCAGAGTTTGTGCCAGCCTTGAGAATCTATCCTGAGCTTGCACACCGTTACAACAGGTCACCTCCAGCAGTGATGTAACATCACCTGGGACATGCCATCCTTGAAGATGCTCCTCACCCTGCTGCCTACCTTTAGCTTCTTCTCTGCTCTGGCTGCCTGCTTGCAGATGGGATGCCACACTTCAGAGCCTGCAATGCAGCAGAGGGAAAGTGTTTTAGCTTCACATCCAGCTCACTCCCAGTGCTAGGGATCATCCAGCTCCTCCTGCCATGGGAAGGTCCTGTCTGGTCACTACTGGAGGTGACCAGCAGCCTGTGATGCCCTGGAAGGATGTGTCAGTGCTCTCCTGAGCAGAAGCTACATTGAGCAAGTGGTGTTACAGGAGTGTAATCCCTGCATGCTGGAGCAAGGCAGCTCCTAGGAGGACTTGCAGGGCAGGAGGTAAGAACTGGAGGCTTTCCATGGGGTGCAGAGCAGGAGCAGGGTGCAGAGTGGGGGTCACCTTCTGGGTCCCACCAGCATTCCTGGGTGCCTTCTCCACTACAGCATGACCACAGGCATGCAGCCATTGAGAAGGCAGAGCAGTGGGTTCTGTGTGCCTGTACTAAGAACTCAAATGGCTCCCAAGCACCAAAATGCAGTGGCTGACACCAATAACTGATAGCAAACCTAGGGGTGTTCTCAGCACAGCCCAATCAGTGTCAGCCCAGCAGCTCCTCCTGGTTAACCTCAGGGTAACACTGAGCCAGGGGCATCATCCACCCTCACATGCTCTCTAAGCTGGAACCAGTAAAGCCACTGAGCTTTGCCCAGGTGTCCCCTAGGATGGCTGCTGAGCACACCCACCCTGCTGCCCACAATAGGAACTTGCTGAGACTCCTACTCCAGCTCTCTCAGAGCATAATTCCCCTTTTGCCACCCATGGGATCATTACTGATTTAGGATGATAGGCGAGCACAGGCTACTGAGAGAAAACACCACCTGCCCCGCCCCCACCCCTGCAGGAAATAGCCCCTAAGGCAGCTCCAGGCAGGGGTAAGCTCCATCCGAAACCATGCTCAAAACACCTGGACTGTGCTGAGCACAAACTTTACCCCTGTGGTGCTGTTCACAACCTAACCTGGAGGAGCGAAGTGGAGGGTGGTGGGGAAGGGGTCCTGGACCTTCCTCCTCTGGGGCTGGGAAGGAATGGGAAGCCAGACACCCTGCACTCATCTCAGCCTCTATTTGCTGGGCACAGGACAGACACACATCCAGGCACAGGTGGCAGCACTCCCCAGCTGTGCAGGGAGACTTGTAGAGCAAAAAACTTCCCAGCTCAAGGTCAGGGAAGGTTTAATGGAGAGAAATTAACACTGCACAGCTCAGGAAGAGCAGAGGGGCTGGGGAGCAGCAGAGAGGGGCCCTCTGGCACTGACCTCTGTAAGGACCTGGACACCTGATGCCCACAGGCAGTACATCACACAGCCATAGCGGTCCATGCCCCAACACAGGGCAGAGGAGACTCTCCTCCTCACAGTGGGATCCCTACCTGTCAGGTACATCTCCTCTCCTTCTGTGAACATCTGGTGGCAGCGGACACATCTGGCACAGGTGGGGTGGTAGTGCTTCCCTCCTGCCTGCAAAGGTGAGCAGAGAAGCCCCTGAGCAAGGCAGGACTTGGTGACCTGCTCATCTCCCTGAGGGTGAGTGGCCCTGGCATCATGCACTGCTGCAGGCAAGGATAAGGTGATGGGGCAAAACTACCCAGGGAGGCCTTGGAGACTGCCACAATGCAGAGAAAGCCAGAGACCACTTAATCACTGCTGCTCCTATGCTGGGCTATGAGTCAGACTGGGAATCTTCTGCTCTCCTCACACTGTCCAGCTGTCAAGGGTCAGGGCTGGGCTGGCCACTAAACAGATGACAGATGCTCTCTATTAACCCCTCTCCTGTCCCAGAAGGGGAAGGGAATAAGGGAGAGAGATTCATGGAAAAAAACTTCTAGGACAGCTTTAATAAAACAGTAAGAATAATAAAAACAAAGTAACACCCAAACAAAATCCAAAACCCAATCAAACAAAAAACACAAAACAAAACCAACCAAACAATAAATAAAAAAAACCCCTCTCAAACAAACAAAAAACAACAACAACAAAACAAAACACACACCAAACAAACGAAAACAACAACAACCAACGAAACATATATGGTGAAGTCATTCAGAGTCCAGATCAGACTCAGTGGCAGACAAGAACTGGATTCAGGAACTCTAAGATTGAGAGCAAAGGCAGAAGGATGGACAGAGTCCTCCTTGAATGCTGGCCATAAAAGAAGGGGGCTTGGCTCTTGTAATGCCTTAACTTTATAGTGAGTCTGACGTACACTGAATGGAACACTTTGTTGGCCAGGGTTGGGTTACCTGCCCTGTCAGCTTCTCCCTGTAAACATGACCTTTATTCTTACTTAAGACCCTTTCACTTATTGCAGCCCCAATGTGGTACACAAGAGTTAGCAGTGACCTCGGTTTCCATAGGAGCAAGAACAAGCCAGAGCCTCAGTGTTACCTACAAACATTAAGCACCATTGCTTGTAGAAGCAGACACTGCCTGCAAAACCTCACCCTTAACCTCAGAAGAGGCAGAGCTGAAAAGTCACTGACAGAGAATTGCTTCCACTCTGGCTCAAACCAGGACACCATCACACAGGAAAGCAGAGACAGGAGGTTCCAAACCCCACAAACCTTGCCCCTAGTGACTTGTCTTTGTGCTCTGGAAATAAAATGAGCCTCTGCTGTGCCACTCAGCCAGCAGCCGTGCTTTGCACCAGCTCCCTCCCTCTACACCTGTGAAGACAAACAGCAAATTTGGCCACAGCAGAGAAGCGGTAAAGGGAGAAGAGCAGCAAAGCACAGACTTCCTCTTGCTGTCAGCCCATCTGCCTAAAGAAACTTTGTCTGTAGAGCCATGTCCAAACTCCAGCACTAGGCTGGTCCCTCTACCCTTTGACAGGGATAACAGCTTTAATTGGTGGCTTATTTCCACTCAAAGTGGCTGCTGGCATTTCAATTATAGGCTTGTTTCCTGGGCTGGGAGGCAGGAGATGGCTCAGGGCAGGAGGAACCTGGGCTGTGCTGTTAGAGCTCGACCCCCAAAGGACATTTTACTCCCATATTAGTCCCATATATACTCCAAGAGAAGAGGAAGGATAATTCAAGGCAACAGAGAGAAGATTAAGCTCTTGCTGACAAAGAAGGGGGTTATGACAGGGAGGGCTGGAAGCAGTTTGAAACAGGAAGGATCAACAGGAAAAACTGCTGTGAGGATAACTGAGAATCTGCTAGTTGATTGCCCATAAAAATCAGCCTGGAATTCAATGTCCTTGGGATGCAGGTGGCAGCCAGTGGCTTTTCCCTTCCAGTTTATGCCAAAAAAGAGTGGAAGGTTTTAGGGCAAGCAGGGGAGATGTGTGGGAGAAGCAACTCCTCCTCGAGAAGCAACCATGTGCAAACCTTGTTCCTTTTATATTGGTTAATATTACAGCTCGTAAAAGACTGGCAAAGGCTGCAAGGGAAGAGACCTGCTCGTTATCACTTGGGGGCCCTTAAAGACTCATAAATCACCCAAGCCTGGCTGTGCAGCTCAGAGCAGCTGGGAAAGTCTGGAGGTTGCTGGGATAGCACGAGAAGGCTTCTTAAGGCCTAAAATTATTTAAAGGCACTTTTCTGTTTCATGCTGTGCCAGAAGAGACAATGAAATTCTGGGGAGGGTGGGGAACACGGGCTCAGCCCTGGCCATGAGGAGGCAAGAGGTGCCTGCAGCACCTGCAGGTGCCATGATGCTTGCCTGGCATGGCCCTCTGGTACCCATACCCTATGATTCTCTTGGCTCTATGACAACACCTGCAAGGAGGTGGCACTTCAGCTCTGCCCACAGGGACACTGGTGCCAAGGTATGTTGCTTTCAGCCCACGGAGTCTCATTGCACAAGGAGGTCTTCCATGCCCAGGCGTGGGAGGTGCTAATGTGAGATGAGTGCTGTCCACAGCATCTCACAGGATTCAGCCAGCTTCCTCCCACAGCCTGGCATGGGCAGGTGGAGCTGGATGGCCCCTTCAGACAGGAGGAGCTGATGCTGGGAGCAGAGCTGAGGATGGAAGGCACAGGGGAAGGCAGAAAGAATTAGAGCTACTGTCAAGAGAAGAGCCAGAGGAGATGGAGGTGAGGGAGAGCAGGGAGGGCTGCCCCCTTGTTACCATCCCAGGGCTGCCTCCAGCTTGTAGGCAGTCTGAGCTACCTTCATACCTGCCGTGCCCTGCAGAGCTGCTCTCTGCCTGTTCTCTCAGGCATGCAGCAGCAGGAGCATTCAGTGCTCATTCTGACTGCTGTGTTGCACTGAGCCACAAAACCCCTGAGACCACTGCAACAAGTGGCTCAGGGGCAGCAGTGCTTAGTGGTGCCAGTCAGGCTGGCAGCACAGCCTCTGAGTCTGGGGAAGGGCTCCAGGGCCCCTCTGGCTCCTCTCACACGCTGCACGTCCTGTACCATGTAACATCCAGCCTGCCTGCCTTGCTGGGGTGGCTGAGGGTGCTCCCCTGGCACAGGGTTACCAGGGACAGGAGTGCCCAGGGAGCAGTAGCAGGGTTTCAATGTCAGGGGAGCCCTGGGCTTGGCCCAGCTCCATTCAGACATTTGCTAATCAGGTGGCCTCATAATGGGCAGCCAGCCCATGGCAGCTAATGCAGTGCTGAGCTCACGTTCATAGGAGCCACTCTGGGACTGCAGCCGAAGCCTGGGGTCAGCAGAAAGTCTTCTCAGGCACAGGCAGCTCCCTGAAGAGGGGGAATAGATCAGAGAGCTCCTGGCTGCAGCTTCAGCAGAGGTTCCCTGGCCAGGTTGGTGCTTTCAGGCCAGCCCTGCCAGCAGTATCAGAGCAGGTGGATCTCTTCTTTGTAGTCTTGAGTGAAACATGCTGGAGATGTCCTGGAACAGCTCTCAGTAGGCTGGACCTACACAGCCATTGCTACTCCAGACCACAGGACCTACAGTCTAGCTTGCTGTGAAGCCATAATATCTCTGATTTTGGGATACAGTTTCCTATTGCTGCTGTCTAGGGATTGCAGAGATGTGGGAGCCAGTATTGCCCCTGGAGCACTTCTCTCCCACTCAGCCACGCAGAAAGGAACATCTTGGGAGTGACTGAGCATGCTTTCAGCATTGCTGGCTCTCCATGTCACCACAGCCTGGCTCCTCAGTATCACCAGGGGACCTATAAATCATAACAAGCTTCATTCTGAGATCTTTCTCTATGCCTCCTCAGCCTTTAGTTTACCCTCAGACTGAATTTTCCACCTTTTCTCCCTGCAAGCATTGGAGTAGAATCAGAAATCACGACAGGACACCTCACCTCCAGGAGCAGGGACCACAGGCAGAACATGAACACCTTGCTGCTGGGAAGGATAAGCCCTGACAGATATCTCTGTCTTTTACCAACAGCAACCCCTGCTCCCCTTGTAGGCTGTGCAGTTCTATCACCACCCAAAATACGCTCCATGGCCACCTGCACCCATGTCTGGCTGTGGGATCCCCATGGGACCCCTGCATCTCTCTGTGGCCATACCAGAGTCCTGCTGGCCAGCAAAGTCCCCTCCAGATATTCCCCAGGGAAGGGGACTCACTGCTCCAGCTGCTGCCCTGCAAAGGGATATGCCATGGGGAAGGCTGCCCATGGGCAGGGTGCTGCGGCACCTCGTTTAGGCTATGCAATGGGCAGCTGTGGTGGATGTGTTTCCAAGGCAACAGGCTGGCTGCCTGCACAAGGATGCACTCAGGTGCGCTGGGGTGAGCATGGAGGAGACACTCTAGAGCCAGGCATGTAGCAGCTGGTTGAGGCTAATGTCCTCACATCCTGGGCTTGGGACACGTCCCAGCATACCCAGGCCACCATATGCTCTGACTGCTTCTGGACCTCCAGTACCAAGCCACCCCTCCAAAGGTCTGCAGCATGGTGGTGCTTCTTCTCCCACTCCCATGCTCCAGAGAAGGTGGCCAGAATGTGTCCACACACCTGCTGCAGAAAGAGTCATGACCCTGAGACACCAAGGGTAGTATGGCAAGGGTGCAAGATGAACAAAACTCCCACAACTGCCCAAGGCATGCACATCTGGATGGGACACACAGAGCACCCATTACAGACTGAGACAGGATGGCTGTGGCTCTGGGACTCACCTCCAGGACCCTGCCGCTGATGTACCGGTCACAGGTCTCACATTTGATGCCAAACTGGGCATGGTAGTCGGACTCACAGTATGGGATGCCATCCCTTTGGGAGAGGAAGGAGAAGGGGTGAGTGCTGGGTGACCTGGGCTGGGCAACCCCCCACTGCAGCCCCAGCCCTGTGGGGTGCAGCCCAAGCAAGGCAGGGATGCAGCCTTGTAATGGCCAGCATGGCCAAGCCTGCTGGCAGGACGGTGGCACTCACTTGCTGATGTACTCGCCGGTGAGGATGATCCCGCAGGTTTGGCACTTGAAGCAGCTGACATGCCACTGCTTCTCCAGGGCCAGGAGGGACTGGCCTTGCTTGATCTCCTCCTTGCAGCCTGCACATTCTGAGGGGACAGAAGGGACAGAGTGGGAGCACAGGACCACTGCAGCTCCCCAGCGCGGGGCTCGGCAGTGCAGCAGGAACTCTTCTACCTGCCGTCCCACACCAGACACCCTGCCCGTTTAACCTGGCACACCCCTCACATCCAGTGGAAGCCCTGCCCCAGAGAACTCAATTTTCTAGGGGATGCTGATGTTATAAACAACCTGCTCCTGAGACTGCTCCAAGAGCAGCCTTTTAGGGATCATTTCTATATGAGAATAGGCCACATGTGCTTGTTCCCAGCCAAAGAGTCAAAAGAAAAGCCTCCTGCTGGAACTGGGACATCTGAGGTGCTGCTGGCACCCAGCCACCCTGGCCAAGCACCCACTGCAGTGCACAGACAAGTCTCCCTGCCAGGCAGTGAGCTCAAGCTAGGGTGACCGAGTGGGCTATGGGGGCCATGCACCTGGGGCCACACTGTCCTGGTCATGCTGCCCTGGTAGGCCCCCAAGGGCTCCCCTCAGGGCAGGAGCTGTAGGGTAGGGAGCGTCCGGCAGCGAGCGGAGCAGAGGAAGGGCTGTGCTCTCTAGCAGCCACGTCCGGCCCTGCTGCCATATTTACGAGACTCCCTTCCTTCCCTGCTTCCCTTGGCTCCTGCCAAGCCTGGGAGCAGGAAGCACATGGGCTTCAGACCCCTGACCTTGACTCTCCCTTGTCCTCTTCTTCGCCCGGCCGGCAAGTTTGCCCGGATGGGGTTTCTCCTTAACACCCTGCCAGCTGCAGGCTTTTCACACAGCCCATCTCTGGGCAGCTCTGCACCAAGTCCCTGCCCACTGGACTAGGCTAAGGAGGTGAATTTCTGACCCCAGCAAAAGCAGGCTGGCCAGCTCAGCCAAGCCAGGCTCTGATCCCTTTCTCACACAGGTCATGGTGTTTAAGTTGCTCTCAGGGCTGGGACTGCTCAGGGTCCTTCTGGGAATGTCCTCCCTGCAGAGTGCATCAGTGCGGGCTCCAGCAGGCACACTTCCCTTGCCACCCCTTGTGGGTGGCACTACCAGGGACACATGCAAGCATCAGGCTACCTGTGGCTGCCGCCTGCAGCTGCCTATGAATAAAGCATGGTGCCCTCAGGTAACCCTGCTCTGCAGGACAGCTGGCAGGGAGTGGCATGGGAAGGGAAAGGAAGGCCGGTGAGAGGCAGAGTATGTGGCTGCCTTTCTCCTGCCCTGCCATGGGAGACAGCAGGGTGCTGCAGGCTGGCCACGGGCAGCTCAGGGTGCTAATGGAGGAAATTGGGGGGACTTGTAAATCAGCCCAAACGGCCACCATGGTAATGGGGTGATAGCGACCATGGGTGATACGATGATCCTAGGCCCAGCCCTACATGCAGGATTCTTCTCCAGACACTGATGGTCCAGAGCTTGCTGAGCGCAGCAGCAAGGGCCCCCACCCAGACCCCTCCAGCTCTGCCTGCTGATGCGGCAGGGTTTGGGCACCGCAGTGTGGCACAGCTCCTGGCTCTTCCCATCTGCTGCCACCTGCCCACACACTGTGCTGAGGCAGTTCCCTCGAGACTTCATGGGGCAAACATGGGGCACATGGGAGGCATCGAGGCATGGATCACCCCTTAACCCTGCAGTCTCCTCACTCCAGACATGGGCTGAACAAACCCAGCCTGCAGCAGCTTCACGCCACAGGGATGTTCTACCAGCCTCCAAGCACAGCACCTATGAGATGCTTCTTTCTCCACTGAGAGCCAGCAGCAACGAAGAAGTGGAAAGGCAAAGCGTGGAATGAAGGGAGGGTATCCCAAGGAACAACCTGGGATCAAAAGCAAGGACAATCCTACTGAAAAGAGCCTGTCAAGTCTCTTGCCAAGTTTTAGCTTGAGTTTGTCAGTGCCAGGGGATCAGCCTTTCAGTGCTTGTAGAGGCAGCAAATAACATCAGGATTGGGAAAGCCAGGAGAACAGTCCCAGGGCTGGCACTTGGACACAGACCTTGGTGCAGCTAGACACAGATAAACATCTGGGCATTGCCTCAGAGCAAACCCAGCTCAAAAAGCTCCTTGCTGGTGCAGACAGCACCTGCTGTGGCAGCACCCACCCAGGTCACACACAGGCCAAGGGAGTTTCCGAAACCCTCAGCGACCTACAATCCCGGGTGGAGCTGTGTGGACTACCCTGTTCCTCCTCTGAAACCTCTGTCAACACCCATGGCTCCGTGCAGTGCTGCACACCGAGCCCAAAGCCCATCCTGTGCCACCCTCCAGGGGCATGTGGTCCCTCTCCCTGGAGCCATCACGTAACACAAGAGCAGTCAACTTACGGCTAGGCCCATGGATCTTGATGGGTTTGGTGCTGATGAGAGAGTGGGAGCAGTTTTGGCAGACACAGTCCTTCCCACTGAACGTGACCTTGTCTCCAATAGGAAACGGCTTCCTGTGGTCAAGGAGAGGTGGGGAGGTGTGAGCTGCTTGTTCCCCTCCACACAGTACTCGGGGCTGCCCATAAGCTCCCTCCCCCAGGGACAAGTGGACCTGTAATGCCAGGGAACAGAGGAGCTCCACACAAGGGCTACAAGGCCAGGCAATGAGTGTCCACATGTGCCAAGGCAGGGGGACCAAGGCAGGCATTAACTTCAAATGGAAGAGTTGGAGCCATTTCATTGCCTCCTAAGGGTTTGCACACAGAGGAGGTACCTGCTGTGATGCTGAGCAGGGAACGAGGGTCTGTGGGGTGATGAACAGCCCTCTCCTTAGTGCGCAGCCATGGGCTGCACAGGGCTTCTGCAGGGGGCTCACATAACCTCAGTGATGGCTTCAGCTCACCTGCAGGTGCTGCAGACAAAGCACTTGGGGTGGTAGGTTCTCCCCAGGGCAGAGATGACCTCTCCAGTGATGAAGTCCCCACAGCTGTCACAGCGTGTCCCGTAGAGCTGCTGGTAGTCGTGAGTGCAGATGTACTCCTGGTTCTTAAAGAAGAAGCCTGACTGGGCCAGGTCACAGCCGCACACTGCAGGGGAAGAGCAAACACCTGTCAAGAGCCAGTGGGCAAGTCCAGCCCAGGGCTTGGCCAGGACCTAAAGCCCATCTCTGCTGCCTCTCCAGCTGCGGTCCCAGGGCATGCCTAAAGACACAGCTTTCTGCAGGCATCTCAGAGGACTTCCTACCTCCTTAGACACGCTGGGGTCTCCCCCCAGCACCACAAGATGTCAGTGTTGGGCTGTGGCAGGGTGCAGGACGGGGCTGCCCAGACAGCCAGGGCTGGGTTCTCCCAGAGGAAATCCTAGCACCAGGAATGGAAGCCCTGCAGCTCCCACCTACCACGCACAAACAGCCTGAGAGGGCCCTTCTGGAGGATGCCGTCCACGGCACCTGGAGAGGGCTCAGCCCCTTCATATGACATTCTCATGGTGTCAGGAAGCTGAGAACAGGAGTGACAAAGTTTAGTTGGGCGTGCCCTAGAGAGGCTGGGGAGAGGCGCAGCCTCCTGCGTGATGAGCCATCTCCACTCCCTGACCTGGACATGAAGCCTGGGACACACTGCGGTTGGTGCTCTCACTGGTTGTCTTTCTATAGGTGTCCAGCCCAACATCACTTCCTTCCCTGCTGTGGGAGCCGTGGGTGGTGCACAGCCCATCAGAGTAATCCAGGGAGACATGGCAAACCCTGGTCCTTAGTGTCATTTCCCTCCTACGTCTTCTCCATCCACTAAGAGACCTCAAGGGCATCAGACTCTGAAAAGCACCTCAGGAGTGGCACAGGGACCAAGTCTTAGGGCTTTTGCATGATGCTCATCAGCTGTCCTGCAAGGTGACGGGGTGGAGAAGGGAACTACAGAGCAACTGAGCACTTGATGGTCTCTGCTTTACACTTCACTCCCAAGCACCCGTCTCTCCTGTCCTTGCACACCTCACCTGCACCTGTGGGCCAGCCCACAAAGCAGCCACCCTCCTCAGGGCACAGCTGGACCTGCCAGCTGCAGAGTCAGGGATGCAGCTTCTCTTCCATGGATCATTCCCTGGTAAAGCTACTCCCTGGAGCTATGGGTGGACAGCTGAGGGTACAGGGCTAGCACCCACTACTCTCCAAAACAGCCTGCCAGAGCTCACTTGCCAGTGACAAGGCACAGGCCACCAGGTCTGGGACAGCACCGGGAAGCAGAGGGGGGAAAAAAAAAAAAAAAAGAGAGGCAGGTCTGAGCCCCGTTTGCTGCAGGACACATAGCACAACCCCAGGGGCCGCACCAGCTGTGGCAGGCTCTCAGGGACATGTCAGAGACAAGCCACCGGGCTGGCATTGGAGCTGGCAGCAGCCAGTCAGAGGTGGCAGAGGATAAGAGCTGTGAAGGAAGGTGAGACAGGAGGATTTCCTCTCATTATTTATTCCCTTTCACTTGGAAATCAGGCAGTGAGCTCTGCCAAGCTCTCCCTGTTGGCTCCTGGACCCTTTGAAGATGAGAGCTGCCTGAACCTTTTGTCTGGATGCATAGTTCCTGCACATCTGAACTGGGAAGAGGCAGGGGGCTCAGCACCCTATACGTGCAGGTCAGCCCTGAGGGCAACCTGGAGCCTAAATGCCCTTGAGAAATCCAAGGCTGCCCACACCATGGGGGACGGGGCAGCAGTAGGTGTAGTGACAATCCAGGGGAAGAGACCCCCTCCAGCCAATTCCTCTATTCCCCAAGGAGGAAAAGTAAAGCATGGCCAAGGGGATGAGGATTTACGTCCTGCACAGCACAAGGTACTGAGAGTCTGGAAGACATTTTAAAAAGCCTTAGCCTTGGTGACGGGATGCTTTACAACCCACAGAAGCAGCTGCTGCCCTGGTTGAGTATGGCTGCTTTAAGGACCCCTTCAGCATCAGCACCAGGCCATTATCTCTTACTGCTCCACAGCTCTCTTGTGCTCAGGGAAGGTTCAAGCAACTCCTCTCCTCTATTGCTGCCAGCCCCTGTGGGCTGTCAAACCCCACTTGCAGCACACAGCATCCCAGCACACTTTGGCTGCATCTCATGTGTGGATGGCAACCATCGGCCCCCAGCCCCATTAGGAGCTACTCTGGGCATCTCCCTGACTTTGCTGCCTCTCAGCCAGACTGCTGACACCTCCTTCCAATATGGGGGCAGGTGGGTGGCTGAAGGACGCATTGTCCCCCTCAGATCACAGCTGGGCCATGGGTATGTCTGGGACCAGCACAGCACAGGCTGTTGGCATTCAGGCAGCTTGAGGGTGGTGATGGTGTTCAGGTCTCGGCCACCCCTCTTTACAGCCTGCCAGCTCTGGTGTCACACAGAGGCATTACCTGCACCATGCCAGCACTGTGTCATCACCTTCCTGCCTGCACCATGCTACCTCCCCACCTATGGGGAGCTGCCACCCTTGGGTTTGCGACTACATGTTGGTGATCCAGGCAGGCCTGTCCCCATCCTTCTGCTTTCCAGACTGCACCCATGGCTCTTGGGCAACCTGGTCACCAGCTCTTCAGGTGCCACTGTCCTACCTTGGCAGGTGAAGCAGCGGATGTGGAAGTGATTGCTCTGGACACGCACCACCTCGCCCTTGCAGGTGTCCCCACAGCGGTAGCACTGGATGACAGAGGAGCTGCTCCCAGGGGTGTAGGGGTTTTGCTGGTAGGGAACTGCTGGCAGAAAGGAGAGAGGGGAAAGAGAGAGAGGGAAGGGTCTGTTAGCACTTAGGACACATCTGGGTGTTGTGGTACTGACCTCAGGTAGGCAGCTGCAGAAGAAACCTCCAGTGACTGCGACACAGCAGCTGGGTGTCAGGCCATCACTCATGGCAAAGGACAGCTAAGGCTGTGCTGGCATTCAGTAACTCTGAGCTGGGTGCACACCTCTGTCTAGATCTGGAATTTGTCCCCACAAAGAGCCCCTCAGGCTCACAGGGCTGCAGACCTAAGTGCTGTACAGAGCAAGTGTCTGGGCACTGTGCCCTGTCCCTGCATGACCAACCAGATCACCTGCACCATCACCCCAGAGCCTGCAAGTGCTCCCTGGATGCTCTCCTATCCCCTCAGCAGATGCAGAAGGACAATGTAGGGATCAACTACCCACTGGCTCTGCTCAGCCCTCAGACAGTCCTGGCTGGCTGCTGAGCTGCTCAGAACCATGCCAGCAAGCGCTGGTTTGGCAGCAGCATGGGAAGGAACTGCTGTTCTTTGCAGCTTGCGCTTGTTTGGTTAGGAATTGGATGAAGAAATCATTTTCCAAGGAGCTTTCAAACCTAACAGCAATTGAGTGCTTGGCCCTGGTGTGACTCTCACCTCCTCAGCAAAGAGCAGCATCCCAGCCTCACTGCTCCTTCTGGAGCAGCACTGTGGCACATGCAGGCTGTGCACCAAGCTGGGGGCTGCAGGGGAGGGAGAGCAACATGCCCGCAGCCCCCGAGCTAGGCACAAGAGCCAACCTCCTGCTGCAGGGGGTCCCAAGACTCACTTCTACTCTTCATCCCCCTCCAGCAGCTCTCCAGACCACCAGGAAGGGCTGATGCTTTGCAGCCTCACCCCAAACTCTGAGGAACCACACAGAGCAGGGAGCCCTTCTCAGCACAGGCTGCCCCTCTTCCCCCCATCAGAAAAGAAAAAAACCTTAAAGAGCAGCTCCTGCTCTCCCTGCCCCACTTTCAAGTGCATGGGTTGCTCCCAGGAGCTCTGAGCTGGCCGATCCCATGCTACCCACTGCAGGCAGGGGCCAAGCAGCAAAGGACTTGTTTAAGATTTCAGGGAGTGCATTGCAACTGGGGCAGTGCGAGCTGTGAAGGGCAGGACTTCAATGGACCTGAGACTGTCTGACCCAGTGCTGAACTGCATTCCCAGGAACAAGAGAAGCAGACGATTGAAACCTGGTATGTGAACTCCCTCCAGAGCAGGGAGAAAGGGACACAGGACAGAGGAGATCACTCATCAGAGAGGCTCCTCAGTCACTGTGGGGCAGCTCATGTGACAGGGAACAGAAATAGTCCATTATTGGCTTCAAAGGCGAAGAAAAAGAAGTCAAAATGACACTGAGACTATCTCACAGTAAAATCCCATCCCATAAGCCAAGAACCCAGAGCCACACTCTACAAACGTGCAGCACTGCTCACCATTGGGAAAATGGGCTGACCTTACATGACTGCTGCTCCATTCTTCAGGGCTATGCAGCTATAGGGCACTGGCAGTCTTGCCAAGTCCAACATCATGGCTGCAAACAGAGCCAAAGTGCTTTCCTACGAGTGCTCCCAAGCAAAGCTCAGGCTGCAGTCTTGATGTAAATTTCCAAGAGAAGCTGGAACACCTGTAAAGGGAACAAGGTACCTCCCACCCGTGCTTTTGCAGGCATGGCTTGCAGGGAGGGACAAGCCCTGGGAAGTGGGGTCTGGGACCTCATGGCACAGCTGCTACTGATGGGGACTCATGAACTCTGCAGCAGACTGGGGAAACCCAGATCTGATTCCAGCCAGACCTCCCAAGGTTGGAATAAGTGAGGGGGATCTCTTCTACAGGGGTCTTCAGGAGAGCAAGAGTTACAGCACTGAAACCTCCTCCCACACACCCAGCAATTGCACCCTTGCTGACAATGAAGAAGAAGCCAAGCCCTGGGACACAGCCATGACAATCCACAAAGCTCAGAAAGAAAAGCAGGAGGGAGGTGGGGTGAAAGGCTGGGAATTAATCAGCACTTAAAAATTAGTAATAAAAAAAAATTAAAAAGAGAAGGAAAAAAGAATGAAAATCAGTGTCAAAAAATGCAGACATCACTTATTCCAGGTTTCTGGTCTCTAGGGGAAACTTCTTGGTGTCCATAGCAACACACTGCCAAGCCCCTGCAATGGCACATCTGATGGGAAGGAAAGCATAGGAAAAGGAGTTGAGGAGGGCAGAGCTGCTTATAGCTGCATTACATCCTGGCAGAGATGAAACCAATGTGGTCACTGCTATTTGTACCTATGGAGATGGGTCAGGACCCAGCTTAGGACACCATCGCTCTCCCGCCTGCCAGCTTTGTTCTACGCTAAGCCAAAAGCTCTCTGATTTGTGATTAACCTCCAGCCCATGCTGGAATTTTGCTCTGGGAACATTAATGCATTGTTTAGCTGGGGCTCTGCTTGTTTTCGAGCAGGCAGCTGCCCGCCTCGTGGCCTCGCACAGGAAGTATTACACATCACAACGCCCCTGAGCAGAGGGACAGCTGAGCAGGGCAAAGCTCATTACACCAAAATAATCCAGTAATAATGTAAGTAGCATTAGTGGCCTTGCAGGCCAAGATACAACAACCCGGGTCAGGGGGTGGGAGCTGCCCAAGGAATGCCTTAATCTCACTTCAGTTTGCTCCTGCTTTTGTTTGCGGAGTGCGAAATTAAGCTGGCTTCATTCAGCCATTAATGTTGTTGTGCCCCACGACATAGTGCAAAAGGCTGCTCAGAGCCAGGCTCCTGCTGGGCTACTCCTGTGTCTTGGCTGGCACTTGATATGTGGAGCCCAAGGAGCTACAGTGGGCACAGCCAGACAGTGAGCTGCCACACAGGGCTGCGTGGGCATGCAGCAGATTTCCCACTGATCCCGATTAAGGTGCCACCTCCGGTCAGGGATCGGTGCCCTGTGCAGTCTGAGGGACAGACAACAGCAGCCATACACAAGCAGGAGAGCTTGCAACCTTGGTGAAAGTAGAAACAAAACCCAAGATGGTGTAGAGGAGCTTTATCCTCCAGAAGAGCAGAGGGACCTTGTCCAAGAGATCTTCCAAACAATGCTGCAGTAAGCAATCCACAGGTTCCTGCTGTGTATCCCTGGGCAATTCCCTCCTTCATCCCCAGAGCACCCACCTTCCGCTTCAGAAGGGTCAACAACCTTGTTTGCCTTCCCGTCCTCTTCCTGCACTGTATCCTAGCTCTCTGCCAAGGAGCAGCAGGACAGAGGAATGCTGAACACTCACACTGCCTCTAAAACACTTTGAGCTCTTCAGAAGCAGGGGGCTGATCTCCATCTACCTTGGAGGGATGGCAGCTCAAGATCATTGCAAATAACAGCACATCCCCCAAGGTGGCTCGGGGTGAGAGGCTGAAACAAAGCAAGCTTGACTAGTTGCTTCATCCTCCAACCCAGGCAGCCCCATGGACCACCAGCAGCAAACCAGGACTAAGTTTCCAGGAGCACAAGCTGCAAGAAACAGGACAGCCAGGGGCATTTATAAAAGCTCCATCCATCATCACTTACTGGGATCACCCCAGGTTCTGCTCGTTTCCCACCTATCTCCCTCTGCCAACTCATTAACCTTCCAGGAAGGCCAATTAGGTAGAAACTGCTGCAAGTGGGGTTCATATCATTATCAACAGGTAATTGGAAGCTCCCACCCAGCTCACAGAGCTTGCCCTGATGCACTGTTTGCTGTCAGCATGTTTATGAGACAGCATCTCCATGGGGGGAAAGGGGAGGACTGATTTAATTAATTACCAGTAATTAATATTTGCACAATACTCAAGAGAGCCACAGGTGAAGGGGACTGTGGAGAAGCAAAGCATTTGCCCTCTAATTAATAACTGTGGGAAGCTGAGGTGGGTGGGTGCCAGAGGCTGGGAGGGGGTGCTGCTGAGGCTGTGCAGTGAGGTGTGAGCATGCAGGTGCTGGCTGTGTTTGGGGGAGGTGTCGCTGCTGGCTCCTGTGGATGACAGCATCGGGTCCAGCTCCAGAGTATGCTGGGAGTGTGCTTGGGTGAGACCCGAACTGGGGTGGATTCCAGGAGGTGAGGAGGAGGATCTGCATCAGGGCAGACAAGGCTCTCAGGAGCCCAAACACGTCCATGGGGCTGAGCAGCAGCAGCCACTGCTTTGCAGTGAGCAATTCATCACAGTCTTCCTCTGCACACTCCCGGTGCTGACTGGGGCTGGAAATCTTCCTCTTGCAAAATCCCCCCGGGGACGGTGGGACCAGCATGGTGTGGGGTGCACAGAGGATGGGGGTCCCACAGGGTGTGTAAGGGAAGCTTGCTGGGCACCCAAGCCCTGAGGGAGGCTTGGCTGGCAGACCCTTGTGTCCTTAGGGAAGGGCCAACAGGCCAGTGCTGGGCGACAGCGAGGAGGAGAGCGGGAGCATGGCGTGGGCTGGGGCAGCTCAGGAAGAGGAAGCCCAGCCCCGCCAGCACGCCGGGCCCGGAGGCGTCGAGGCCGAGGGGCAGCAATGACTGGCCAGAAAGGAATTTTACTGGAAGCACTGGAGGCTGAGGGAGAGGCAGGGCTGAAGCAATGGTGAGGGGACATAGCGTGCTGGGCTGAGGGTGGAGAGCAAGAATGTAAAAGAAACCCCTTGCTGTGATATGGGGAGAAAGAGGTAGTGCTGAGGAGCCTGCACCCCAATCCTCTTGCTGCAGCAGGGATGTAGGGTGACCTAGCCAGCTCCGAGCCTCATGAGAGGTGAGGGGGAGGATTTCCCCTCTAGCCATGACCTGCACTGGATCCCAAGGGCAGCCAAAGAGGAAGGGTGGGAGCTCCAGCAGCCACACCATACGGGTTTCTCATCAGCAGTGGGGCTGAGGGCTCCTGCCTGCTGTCCTGCAGCAGCCAAAGAGCTTGACCACAGCCATAAAATGTCTTGGGGAGGAAGGGGAAGCCAAGCCCAGAGCCAAATGATGCAGGTGCTGTGGGTGGGCACGGGGAGGGCCACAGCCAGCTGTCCTGTGGGGCTGTCTCTGGCCTGGCAGGAATGAGCATGGTCTGGCTATCATGGCTGATTACCCACCCCAGCTCCCTGCTGAGAAGGTGACCAAAGGGAAAGGTGCTGGGTGCTGTTGGCAAGAGACAGCAGGGTAAGAGCACAATGTGGGTGCATGCACCTGCCAAGCCCATGCTAGTGGCCCAGTTGAAACATCAGCTGAATTACCCTTGAAATAAAGGACAGGGCCAATAGCCAGGATGCTCATCTCCTGTGGCAAATCTGACACCTGCAGTGACATCCGCATGGCTACCTTGTTGCTCTGGCAGCTGGCCACTGCTTTCCAGCAAGATTTTGCAGGTAAAAGTTAACTTTGATCAAGGAGAAAACTGCATACTTACTTTTCACCAAAGTATTTCCTCTCCTGATCTCTCCTTTAAGTAAAACTCAGAACTGTCACACAATTCTTTACTTAGTATTTACACTTTTAAGCTGAGGCAGGCTGGGTGCTTCCAACAATGGCACAGACTGTGGGCAGATACCAAGGATTTGCTGTGAGTCAGTTTGAACCTGGAGTAGCTCCTGCTGCTTCTCCCAGTGTTTGTATTGCACCTATTGCCATCCTCATGGGTGTAGCATAGTGGTGGGCTGGGCACCATCTGGGAGTGGGGCAGTGTAGGGTGTAGGGGCTGGGAGCAATAGGGAGCATCTGCGTTACACAGCCCAGGCACTGAGATATTTCCAAGCCACCAGGAAGCAGAGCTGCTGTTTGGCACAGGGCATCGTGCAGGCAGGATTATGAACCCCTGGCAAGTTCACGACAGCCTCTGCTCTCCCAGCTTGCAGGCAGAGCCATCTGTGGCTTACAGCTAAAAACCCTCCATTGTGTCACAGCTCCTAATCTAGCCCTAGGCTTCCCTAATTAGATCATGACCAATTATTGCTTCCACCTGCCTCACACTGTTCCCTTGTCCCCCACCACTGTCACTCCCACACCGCATCACCTTCCTCAGTGTTAACACAGGACACAAATGACATGGGTGCTGCCAGGATGCCAGCCTGCAGAACCCAAGTGGCAGGTGTTAGCAAGGGCAGTGTCTGCCAGCAGCAGGACAGGGCTGGGGTGAGGACTCTGAGCCAGCACTGGCATTGCACAGGGGAGGGAATCCTCTTTGGCTGGGTATCATGGGAAGGAGCTGAATGAATGTGGCTGAGCATCACTGGCGGTAACAGCAGCTAAGCTCTGTGCAGGAGCTTTCATTGCAGAGGTAGGTCAGGGATGTAGAGCACAGTTGCCAGCCCTATGCTCCCACTCTGTTGCACCCTTGCTGCTCCCAACATGCCAGCTGTGCCTCTTCAACCCAGTGTCTCTCCTGGAGGGCTGACAGTCAAGCAAAACCACTGCAAGAACCCGTAATGAGTTCAAATGTGTGCTCTGGTCCTGCTCCAGCTCTTGACCCTGGGGCTCACTGTGGATTTGAACCTCAGGACGCTTGAGGGCAGGATGGCAGCTGTGATACCAGAAAGGGAAAAGAATAACAATATCCTGGGATGAGCACCCCAGGGGGATGGACCTCTATCCCAATGGTTTTGTTTAAGGGGGACCTGGGACCCCTCAAACTACCACAGTGCAAGTCAGGAGCATGGACACAACCCAGAGGGCTGGCAGCGCTGTGCTTTGCACTGCACAGACACTACTGGCTGGGGAGAGGGACAGAGCAGGCAGATGCAGCCTCTTGCTCTGCTGCCCCAGTTCCTTAGCCCCATGCCAGGAAGCAAACAAACCAGTGCTGGGGGGGTTCCTCAGAGCTCATGTTAAGCTGGAACTGGGAGAAGGCAGCAAACTGTCACTGTCACACAGACTCGAGTGGTGGCAGCTGCTGTGGCTGGCCAGTGACACGGGAAGCCAAACCCTCGTGCTAACAGAAAGGGCACAGCAGGACCACGTGCTGGGGCAGGAGTTGGTCTGGAGGGTGGACTTGCTACCATTCTGAAAAGAGAGAGGGGGGACAGAAGGAGAAGAATAGATAGCAGGAAACAGAAAGTGAAGTAGTGAGTATCGAGGGCCCTTGCTCACACAGCAGCTTGTTTCTGGCTGCACTGATGGAAACTTCTCCAAAGGTGAGTGCCATGGCAGCCAGTGATTGCCTCCCCACACTGACCTGTGCCTGCCTTGCAGGATGCTTGCTCCCCAGCCCAGGCAGGCTCACAACTCGACAGGGAAATCCAAAGACTCCACTGCCAGCAGAGGCAGGTTTTACCTCCTCCCCTGAGCAGAAACCTGAAGCTCCTGGAGAATCCCACTACCACTCCCAGCCCCAGAGCCAGCAGGACCATGGGGTGTTCTGGGCAAGGGGCCACAGGATGCCTCATGTCTGCTGAAAGTACCAGCTGCTGCAACTGTGACTTTTCCAGATTCTCAAGAAAAAGAGCAAGAAGTTGCTCTTTTAGTTCCTGCAGCTGCAGAGACGTTTGAGGATTCTGGCAGAGAGCAGCGTGACAGCAGGAAGCCTTGTGCAGTGCTCACCAGCTTCCCCAGCCTGACAGCTATTCCCTGCACTGCCCAGAGTTGGCAAGCCAGGGACCACGCTGTCCCAACACCCTCAAGCACCCAGCCTGGCAGTGGGGATCAAGCCTGTGTGTGGCATCCTCAGTTGCAGTTTTGCAGCAACAGCCACACCCTAGAGCACTTCTGAGGCAAGAGTCACTATCCATGAGAAGAGGTCGTTTTGCCACTCACCAGGCAAAGGAGGAGGACAAGCATCCTGCCACAGGCTAAAGAGCATCCCCAGCCCCTCGCTGACAGGTGGTGGGTGCCTGGAGCTAGTCTGCACCTTTTGCTGGTGCTGCAAGCTCTTGCTCCAGCAGCAGCAGCTGCTCAGAGGCACTGGGGTGTTTAACAGCATTTGTTCCTTAGCAGAGAACCACTACTTCAATGGTCACTCACCATGCCCTGCTGCTAAACAAATGAAGGAGTGGAGGGGCTTGCTGGGTGAGATCCTCCACTGCCTGGTGAGTGCTGTGGGATGGGGCTGGTGTCTCTTCAGAGCAAGGACCCTGTTGAGACAGCTGTACAGGGACTGGAGAAGGGTCAGGAGCATGGTGTTGCACTTTCGTGTGGGAGCTTGGGGGCTGTGGAGCTCAGGAAGGCTCTGGAGCAAGGCAGGAGGTCTTGGTGATGTAACACTGGAAGATAACACATCAGGAGGAGTTCAACATGTGTGGCAGAACACACGTGCTTACAGCCACTCTAGAGCAGGGCTTGTGCCCTCCATGCTGGCTGCTTTTCTCCTATCTCCAGCAAGCACTGCTGGGGTCTCTTTTAGCTGTACAGTTTGTCATGGCAACAAGACCTTGAACTGCAATTGCAGCCAGGATGCCTGGTGCAGGCATCACAGAAGCCCCTTACAGCAGAGCTCTTGGCTCCACAGACCCCCAGACTGGGTGTGAGTGGGACCCCCAAGGGGAGGGGGGGAGGGTGGTGGGGGGTAGTGGTGGCAGTCTATCCTCAAACCAGCATGCAACTGGGATTTAAGGATTTTTTGCAATGATTAACAGACAGCACCAGGCAGTTTGTCCCATCTCATCCCCTCCAGAAGAGTCAGTAGGATGCTGGGCTAGCTGAGCCCCATCTTGCACATGCCACCCCCAGCAGCAATTTGCAGGAAGAATAGAAGAACTGGGGGAAATAGGAAGATGAAGGCTTTGCAGCCTGCAGCTCCTTCCTTGCAGGCAGACCAGGGGCAGAGGCTTCCCCTCCTGGGCATAGTGCTTGGAGCTGCAGGCACAATCTCTTTGGCTTCTGCCCCTCTCTGCTCTCAGCACTGTGCTTCCATGGGAGCCACTCTCCACAAGCAATAATACTCTCATCCCAACCAGCAGTAACACACCTAGAATGCCTATGCCATCAGGACCCTGGGCTGCATCCCAGAACTGGCATTGATTGCTGCAGATAACCACACAAGTGAGAGGAGTTTGTCCCCTCCAACAGTTCATGAGAGACCCCCCCAGCACCTGGTGCCCCATCTTTGGATACAGGCTGAACATGCTGCAGCTGTGTGGGCATCTTCCATGGCATGGCCAGTCTCCCAACAGACATTGCATTTCCACCAAGCATGGGGCTGGAGACTTAGGACCCAACAGGGAACTGCAGGCTCTAAGAATGGCAATAAATCTCCAAAAGGCACAGTTCAAATTTCATAGGAACTATTTAATTCTCATCCCCATTATTCCTGAGAATATTTTAGCAGTTCTTGGTATCTTGGGGAGAGGAAGAGAAAGGACAGATTACATTTTAATTAACAATAGCTGAAATGCATGGCTGCCCAGGGCAGGAACTGTGGTGAAGCCTGGAGCAGAGATCTATGCTGAACAGCAGGGGATGGCACAGCAGTCTCCAGGCACCAGAGAGCTGGGTCCTGTCCTACAGTGGCTGTGGCAAGACAACTGGGAACAGCCTCAACCACTCCATTCCCAGACAGGAGCAAGGATGCCACACACCTCTGTAAGCCAGTTGGCTACCTTTCTTCTTCCTCTTAAAATCTTTATGAGGACATTAGAATGCCACAGCACTGCAGCTCATGCCCCACTCTTACAAGAGGTCAGGAACCCCAGAATAGCCCAGTGAAGGAGGAGCTGCCCCAGTGGTGAAGCTGGAGTGTGTCAGCCATCTGTACAGCCAGCCTGGAGATGGATGAGCTTCTCGGTTGCCAGGGCCCGGTTCAGTAGGACACCAGCCAGGACTGTGGCAGCCTCACACATGTGCCTATCCAACTGCTACCCAGATCACTCCAGAGATGTAAAGAGCCTACCAGCAACTTGGGACCAGCAGTGCTGGGAAGCAAGGTGCTCCCCTGGGCACATGGGACACACATCTTCATTCCCTCATAGCTATGAGGTGACTTGTGCTGCCAGCTCTGCTGGGTCTCCCACCCACTATAAGAGCAGCTTAGCCAGGAAAACAGCCTGGCTTGCACAGGTTGTCAGGTGCAGAAAGGGTGGAGGGACCAGATCAGACCTGCTCTGGCCCCATGAGCAAGTCTCTTGGGCCCTGAGGCATCACTGCAGCACAGCTGGACCAGATCCCAGTTCCAGTGGGCTTCCCAGAGCCAGCCTAAGGTCCCGAAACAGAGAAGGCACTTTCACACCAAGGTTGGGTGCCTGATGGCTTTGGTGCCACAAGCCATTTATCACAGGATATGCAAGGATTGATTCAGACATCCCAAAGCACTCTGGAGCTCCCACAGCCGGGGTCAGGAGCTCAACTGCCACCTGGGAGCTGACCAAGCTGTGCAGGCACTGCCAGCAAGCTGGTGGAGAGCTGGCAGCTGGGCAGGGCACCATGACAGCACATTGGGCTGCATGGCACAAACAGCTGTGGGGCTGGGGGTGCTGCATGGAGCTACCTCAGAGTGCAGGCAACCATCACTTTGCTTTCAAGAAAAACAGAGCAGTGAAACTATGGTGGGGAGGGGAGCAGTTGAGAGGCAGTGTGCAAGCTGAAGGAGAGATGGAGGATGCAGACAGCAAATAGACATCCTCAGGGGCCAAAATCAGAGCACGTGTGCTGCCCAGGGCTCTTCCCTCTCCCTCTGTCCCAGCAGGAGATGGCAGAAGTGCCCTGCCACCACAGAGGACACACACTCAGATGTCCTGAGCAGGTGTCTGCACACACACACACATCAGCTCTTCACTCAGGAGGCTACTGAGATGCTGGATCTGTGCCCACAGACCCAGAATAGGTCTCTCTTGAGGGATTGCCTCTTGATTCAGAGGGGCAGCTGCAGTTTAGGAGGTCTGATGAAGCAATATGCAGCAGGAGCAAAGCCCAAGGTTATACAGAGATGCCAGAGCCAAGGGTTAGCTGCTGAGAGTCCCCAACCCTGTGCTGTTATTCCAGCCCTGCAGAGGGGGTCACAACCCTCTGGGCCCAGAGCCCCCACTGCACCTGCTGGGGGGGGCAAGCCCAGGCTGCTACAGCACTGCTCAAACCCTGCCTCTACCCACACAATCAGCAACGACCTGGCCAGGGACATGGCGTGAACTGACAAACAGGTTCCTGACCTCTTGCCCCACACACATCTCTCTGGTGGCCCAGCCCTGACCCACAACCAGAGGTATCCCCCAAGGCCACCACACACAGCCAGGGCTGCTGCCACCCTTCTCTGAGGCTCCCATCAGCCACTGCCTCCCCAGCAGATGTGCAGCACTATCCAAGATCAGCATTTTGGGCTGTGGGAAGGTTTAGTTGGGGCTGGTGAGGTAGGATCCCTGCTGAGAGGCTGAAGATGGGATTTCGTGCTTACATCTGGTTCAGCTTAAAAAAAATCTTGTCCAAGCTGCCACAGATACAAATAAATTGTGCATGAGTGAGGGGGCGTGAGGCAGCTGAGTGCATCCTGCTCACAGACACAGCCCACATCCACGGCTTCAGCTCTGCCTAGGTCTAAAGACATCCCTGGGACAGGGATGTGGCACAAGCATAAAGCCACCCAAGTGGTCATGGAGACACATCACAGAATCATAGAATGTTAGGGGCTAGAAGACACCTCGAAAGATCCAATCCCCCTGCCAGACCAGGATCACCTAAACCAGAGAGGAATGCATTCAGGTGGGTCTTGAATGTCTCCAGAGAGGGAGACTCCACAACCCCCCTGGGCAGCCTGTTACAGTGCTCCACATGGGTGCCCTTGGTGGCTCTCTGTGGATCTCAGCACAGAAGGAGCACCTGAAGCCACGTTCTCTGCAAGACACCATGCTGCAGTGTACAGCAAAATTCTTGGTAGCAGCTTCCCCCTGCCCTGCTGCTGGACCCTACCATCCCCAGGGCATGCACACCCCATGGTGTGATACACAGTCCCAGCCCCAAATCTCCAGTGGTATGGGATGCTCCAGAACAAAAGCAATATGAAAGCCTTTACCATGTCCCCTCCTCCACTGTGGCCATCCCATAACATCCCACTTCCTCTGCACAGGGCTGCTGCTTCACATCCCACTCATCCTCCAAGTGTGGAGCTCAAACCAAAGCTGGCCCTCACAGCAGGACCTCTGGGCCACTCAACGTCCACATGGGTCCCACCAGCACCAGTGCTGCCCTTGGCCACCTCAGCTTCTCTCCTGCTCGCCTAGAGAGAAGATCTGGCAAGGTGGTCTTGAGGGAGGCAGCCCACTTGGCAGCCAGGCACTGGCCAGAGCCCATGTCCACCCCCAGATTTTATTCATGAGGCATGACAAGTGGGTGAGCCACAGCCAGCCAAACAGCTCACCCAGCAGCCTCAGACAGCAAGAACGCAGGAGAAGCACGCCTCAGCTGGGGGCTGGACCCAGCCCCAGCCCACACAATGCTATTTTCTACTCCAACCAGGCTGGACAGGTTTGGGAGGGCTATATGAGAGGATGCCCCTGGGTCCTTGAGTCAAGGGGTACCAGATGTGCGTGGTCGAAGAGACTAAACTTTAAGTCTTGGCCAAAAGATGAAAACCTTTAGCTCATCATTTTGACCAGGCCAAGTTTCCTGATAAATAGAGCCTGTGTTCAGTGATGGGAGGCTGTCCATGCTGTGTGGGAGCACAAAGAGCTCAGGGCCTCTTCCCTCTAGCTGCCAAAGCCAGGGATGCAGCAGCCTGGGTGAGCTTCATCAGAAGGGTACTGTCCCAGCCAAAAAGGAAAGAAAACCACTCTAGAAAGCAGTGAAGAGGCTTTCTGAGGAAGGTAAAGTGCACAGGGCCTATCAGATGGTCTCTGACACAGTAGCATCTCCTACTGGGCCTTGGAGGGGGCTGTGGAGCCAGTGCCAGGGTGTGCAGGACAGAGCTGGCACAATGGAAACATTCAGGCTGCTTCCTCACACGCACACAAACACACCAGAGACAGCCAGGACAGAAAGGAGCTTATTTCTGGCTGATGCATGGAGGGATTTTCTGTTTGCTGCTGTGTTTTGCATTTGTGGCTTCCCGTATGGAAATGCTTTTTTCCCTTTAACCTCCACCCACAAGCCCAATGGATTTTGATACAGTTTTCAAAACATATGGTGCATACATCAAAAACATAAAGGATGCTATATTTAAAATATTACAAAGCCAGGAGCCAGCAGTTTTAAACTAGGGCAGTGTCTGAAAGTGAAAAATGTGAGGATTGAGGATTTTCCATACAGATCAGAGAAGCAGCCCTGTTAGACGAGATAGAGCCAGGCTGGCAACCTGCCACCTGGCAGCACACTGTTACTTACATAGTCTGGTACCCACTTCTGGGAGAGCAGCGACCCAGTTACCCCAGCCTGCATCCTGCTATTTCAGAGGGACCACAGTGCTGCTGAGGCCAGCACCCCTCTGCCTCTATCAGTCTGCTTAGCACCCAGCCAGTATCATGTGCAAGCTGGTCTGCACATGATGCTCTAGAAAGACAATCCCAAGCCATAATGCACTCAGCTGGTTTGTTTCTAGTTTCTTCAGTGCTCAGTTGATTCCCTGATGGGCTGAACACCTCTTGCACTTCTCTCCTAATCACTTTGCACCTAGCTTTTACCTGGCCATTGTAAGCACTGCAAGGAAGAGAAACTCTTGTCTTTTGCAGGCATAGGCTAGGAAACTAGAAAGTCCTCCAGGTCATTTCTCCAGGCTGGAGCTTGTTCTCCTGTTCTGCAGAGTGCAGTAGACTCACTTGTTTTATTTTAAACCATATTCACGCTGGCATTGCAACTCCAACCTGAGAGACTGCGTCATAGCCAGAGAATGAGAGGTATTAGACTTGCTATTTTTAACTCCTTCTAGTCCAGGGAGGGAGCTGAAATCAAATCTGGATAGAGACACTGAGCAGATATTAATGCAATGAAATGGGAATTTGGACTGGAGATGACAGCTGGCAAAGCAAGCCCTGGCGTCACAGAGGGGACAATCCCCCCATAAATAGGATGCAGGGAAGGGGTATATGTTACAGAGCCATCTCAGTGCTATCAGCACGTGCTCACAGGGATAGGAGGTTCAAGACCAGCCGCCCTCCAACCACTCCCATTCCAGGGAATGAATTACAGCTCAGGGCTGGCAGCAGAACACCATCAAGAGCCTCCCTGGCAGGCTCCAGATTCCTACATCTACTCTTACATCCTGGAAAGGTGCTTTCTAAAGCAACTGGGATCTCATCAGCTGTACTCCTGGGAAGAGGCAACACAGCCTGGGGCTCCAGCGTGGAGGCCACTATCCCATCCCCTTAAAGCCTTGTGAACCACCAAACTGCCTACAAGCTGTGGGGCTGGAGGCAAAACCTACAGTCACAGTCAGCAAATGCAGGGCATCCCACAGAAACTGTGCAGCCCTCCTCAGAGGACCCAGCAGAGCCCCAGTGGGGTCCCTGCAGAGCAGAGGGTCTTTACTGCTTGTGTTAATCTACCGTGAGCCCAGCCCTAATTCTGTTAAAAGTAGCAAATGGAGCCTTTAAGTGGTCATAAAAAGATTGTATCCACCCCCCATGGAGGTTATTTGGGACAGCTGGCCACGCATATGGATGGTATAAAGGGGAGCACAGCAGGCAGCCGGGATGTGCAGGAGGTGAGCTGCAGTGTGGGACAGCACCACACCACACCACAGAAAGACCCATGGCCACCAACAGATTTCAGGCAACAAACACTGGCACACAGCACAAGATGCCCAGACAAGCACACTGACCCACACACTTCTGGGGGCAGTGACAAGACACATGTCACCAGCTCCTTACTGCTGGATGTCCATCTCACCCACTCCATCCCAAGTGCCTGTGGTTAGGGTATAATCCCATGGGACAAGCCACCTTTTAGAAACTATGAACAACAAGGAAATGACCAACAGAGAGATACTCCAGGGAGGACATCTTCCCTACCAGCAGTACCTCTGAGCACAGTGATGAGGGGCTGGACAGCAGCAGTGACAAGTGCCCAATGGCAGCATCTGATGCCTCTCTGTGAGCCACTGCCCCAACCCACCTAGCAGAGATAAAAGATGGATTCAGGAGGAGGAAACTCCCTCCCATGCAATGCAAGGATGCACTAGGAAGTCCCCAGGACAGAGCGGGCTGGAGTGGTCCCAGGCCACCTCTGGTGCAGAGCCAGCATAGGACTTGTGGCAGCCTGCAGCTGCAAGCAGGGTCCATAGCTGTCTATTAGTACACAAAGCATAGTACACAAAGGCATGCACAGTAAGCCCCAACTGCAGCTTGGCCTCCTCACACCTCTGCTTACAGCTGCTGCAGGCTTGGGTCCATCCTGCTGTCCCAGGAGAGGCAGGTCTCCCTCTGGGCTCTGCAAGGGCTCCAAGAGCTCCTGCACAGGCTGGTGAGGTGCTCTAGTCTCACCCAAAGCTGTTAGCACTTAGCTTCTGCCATGTGTCACTTTCAGTTGGCCGGAAACTGAGCTTTTGATATTAAAAAGCAGCAGTTTTTGTTCTTCTTGCCATCTGTATGTTTGTGTATTTCCCCTACCACCGTAATTAGCAGGCTGGGCTCCAGCCAGGCTCAGGAGGAGATCTTAGTAGACATCTTCGCAGCAATTTGAACAGCTTCATCATTTCTTTTATGGCTCTCCTAGTGTAGTCCCCATCACCAGAATCAGCACAGCCCAAGCTGTCACTGCTAGTGCCCTGGCACAAGCAGTGGGGGCATGGAGGTTGCAGTCCAAAGAACATCAGCCCCACAGCTGCAGGGACCAGCAGCCAGGCAGAGTGGGAGAGGGTTGAAACACCACACCATGAAAGGCAGCAGTAGGTTTGCCATGCTCCTGTCAGGTTCCCCAGCACAGGCCCACATCACCAGTACCCCTGGTGCAACCATGAGCCCAGTCCTCTCTGCCCTCTAGGGTGCACATCACTGCAGCTGATTTTACAAAGAGCATGCAGCTAAGAAGATAAAATAAATCAGCATGGCCCCAACAGACAGAGACATGTGGATGTCTGAAGTCTTCCTCCAGCTCTGAAGGAAAATGGCAGCACCATAGTCTGCTAGTCTGGGACCAGCTGTCTCTTCCCTGCTTCTTCTCCTTTTAAGCCATCCACTGACACTAAAGGCTTGAAAAGTCACTGTGGCTGGTCCAACGGTTGTCAGGACTCAATCAAGCCCAAGAAGACCTCAGTTTCTATCCCAGGGTAGCACTGTTGAAAGCATTTGCCTGGATTTTGGCAACTGCATCTCTGCTCCCTGCCCCTCCCCAAGCACACCAGTGTCCATGCAAGCCTTGGGTTGCTGCAGGTGCAGCCTCCTGCAGTTGCTCCTGCTGCCCCCATTGCACATCCCAGCACAAAGACAGCAGCCAGGGAAGGGCTGTGACCAGTGATGTTTGTGAAGCACTCGTGTTTGAGCATCTCTGGCAGTGGGAAGTTGGGGTGTGGTGGGTGCTCCGTGTGGGACCACAGGAGAGGAGCGCTGCTCAGAATGCAACTGCTCCGCCTTGGCAAGCCAAAGTCTGGTTTCAGGCTGTATGGTAAACAGACTTGAGTTTGCACACACAGAGACATCTGCCTGAGGCAAACAGCAGGATAGAAATGTACAAGGAAATCTGGCAACTTTATGTGAATTAAATGTGCATTTAATTGAGATTTATGGGGGGTGGGGGTGCAATAGCAATTGATTATCAAAATCAGATTATTTATGGAGGTTTAACAACTATACAGGAGATTAATGTTGTTCCTAGAATAAATCCTCAGTAAATGCATGTTTTCCCAGTAATCAGCTAATAACACATCATCCTAATTATCCCATGAAAGGGGCACAGAAGCTTTGACAAATACTGAAGAGATGTGCTGTCTGTGAATCAGCACCAGAAGGCCAAAAGCCACACACTGCCTCCAAATCATGGCTACACTTATGTCCTCCAACATCAGACCACGGCCAGGGGATGCATTCAGGTCTCTGCTGCCATCCTTACTCCTCCATGTGTCATAGGCAATGACCAGATCTAGGACCCAGATCACACTTTGCCAAAGACATAGGGAGGGAGGTTTGTAACTCCTGAGCCGAGCCAAGACAAGGTCAAGCCACCACAGTCACTTGCATGGTGACAGGTGATGACAACAAGAGAAAAAACAGCATGGCTCCTAGGATGGGAAAAGGAAGTTTATTCCCAAGGGCAAGGGTAGGTAGAGCTCCATATTTATATAGTTTAGTTCACTTCTCTGCTGGTAGGTGGTGGTGCCCTGTTAAACCTAAAGAGACTGACTGTTCTGTGGCAGCTCCTCTATTTTCCTTAAGCAGCACTTGCTTGTTAAGAGGGTATTTATTGAAGACTAACAATTCTGGCAGCAAGAGGCAAATAATGCTGTGCTAGGCAGCCAGCCCTGCCAGTTCCTCCCCTAGTGCCCTGCAGGAGGTGCTGTATAGCCCCATCCTGAGCTGGTGAGGGTCACCCAGTGCCCTGACCTGTCCTCCTCCTGGACACCAGGATATGTTGCAGGGATGTTCTCAGGGATCTCCAGCCTGGCAGGGGGGAAGTGGCAGCTGGCCCCTCTGATGGGCAAGAGGGTGCCCTGCCACTCCCCATGGCCAGGGCATGCACAGGTCCGCTAGTTGAGGATGCAGAGATGCTCTGACAGTCACCATGGCAACCCCAGTATACAGCCAATGCGAACAAAGCTGACAGGAAAGAAACAGAAAAAAGGAAAGAAGGGAAAGCAAGGTGGGGAACAGTCTGAAGTCATGGAGCAAAGGCTCGGACAGGAGGGAGCAGTGGGGTGGAAAAGCACAGGTAGTGTGGAAGAGCAAAAGGAAGAAAGTTGCCTGTAGGCTGCTCACCTTAGAACAATCTTCAGCAAGGTGACCCAGGACATGTACTGATTGCACCACCAAGATGCTACCTGTCAGCCTCACTGTGACTGCCTTAGCAAAGAGTTCCTCCAGGACATGGCATGTTCCCAAGGCTGTGCTGCAGGATGTCCTCCTGTGGCACAGGCAGGCAGTACCCTGCTAGAGACCCAGCCAGCTCACGAAGCCCTCCCCACATCCTCAAACCCCCAACTGCAAAGATCCTTAAGGTGATGGTTGTTTGGAGCAGGTTATTCAGCACCTTCTTCGACTAGCACAGATAGATTGTCCCAGCTTTTGGGTCAGCACACATTCAGCACAACATTTCCACTCCCTGCTGCAGCCTGGTTTTGGGGTCCAGGCCCACTTCTCAGCCCTGCTGTGCCTGCTCTTTGTTCTGCTAGTTCCTAAGCAAAGCAGGGCTGCCAGGATTCCCATGTTCCTTAAGAAAGCATTTTGGAGACCATGGAGACTACCAGGAACTTCAAGCAAAGCAGAGAGCTCTTCAGAGCAAAAATCCAGTCCCAACCCCACAAGAGCTGGCCATCTCCACAGCTGGCTGTGAAAGAAGCTCAGAGGCAGTGGGGGACAGCATGCGTTAGGGCTCACCAGAACCCCTAATCCCAGGTCAGGGCAGGAGGTGGAGACACAGCCACAAACACATTGACATAAGCCCTTGCACTAGAAGGATCAGCTGTGTCTGCTGCCAAAGCACACTCCAGTCACACATCTCCATCCCACTTCATTAAAGGCAGAGTATTAAAAAACAGACATCAGGGTTTGGGTCAAAAGGCAGCAGCTACAACCTCTCTCAGCTGGAATGGAAAATAACATCCCACTTGGCTGTTTATTCTAATGAAACAACAAATCCCAAAGGGAAGCTCCCCCTCTGCTGAGCCACCCTAAACCATAAACACAGCAACAGCCTCTTGCAGGCAGGCAAGCGAGTGCCTCAGCCCACTGATCCTGGTGGACCCGGGTGGTATGAGCAGGAGGTGCTCAGTGGGGCCAGCTGTGCAAAAAAAGCCTGGCAGGAACAGGAGAGAAACTCTTGGGACATGCACTGAGTGAAGCAACTCAGCCATTTTAGCAAGGAGGAGATAAGAGAAACCACTGAGGTAACCAACACAGATGCTGCAGGAGCAGCTGGAGCTGGGCAACAGGCAATGGGCACCTGAAAGCTGCTGCTGTGGGAGAGCAGTACCTGTCTGAGGTGGCTCAGGGCTGTCCTAGCAGGCAAAAGCACAGCTCTGCACTGGCACTCACAGCATTACACCATCTACAAAGGGCTTCATATTCCCTCCAGCTGCATCTTGAGCCTCCGTGGGTAGGCTGTGGGATGGCCCAGCAATGGGGCCAAAAGGTGCCAAACAGGGCTCAGTGCTTGGCAAGGACAAACTGGACTGGGGACAGTGGGGGACTCAGTAGGACAAGGCATGCCTAGAACAGTAAAAGCCCACGAGCAGGGGCTTCAGCACAGATGTAATCCACTCCCCTCCTCCTTCCCACATTTGCACGCCTTGGCTCCTGCCTATGCCCAGAATCCTGACTTCAAACGGAGGGGGCTGCCAGCGCAGGAAGCGGCAGGCAGACAAGGCTGTCTCCTGCTAAAAGCCTTTGGTGCCTTTCATCAAGACAGGGAAAAAACAGCCTTCAACCATCAGCCTGGAGGCGAACAGCCAAGCCCTGGCATCGGGTCCTGCTGCTCTGCAGCCCTGCGCTCCCGAGATGGGCCAGGAACAGAGATTTAACCCTCCCTCCCGGACGGGGTGGGTTTAGCCCTCCCCATCCCACCTCCCTGCTATATATACCTAAATAAATCCATCTGTGTACAGTAAGCACCAGAGATCCTCTTAACTCTCCACACTGAGTTCTGGAGCTGGGGCTAGGCACTGCCGCCCGGTGCTGCAGGCATAGAATCGGAGGTTCTCTAGTGACAGACTCAGTCATGCAGACCGACTCACCCGCCCCGAGGGCGCTGCTCATTTCCCTGCTGTGATGTCCCTTCCCAGCCAAAGTGATGCTCTGTCACCCACAGCCTTCGGAGGCCACATCTCCCAGCTCCTCATTAGTGACAATTAACAGGCAATCAAGAGGCCCGGCAGAGCTGGCAATTTCCAGGGAACAAGTCCCTTTTCAACAGGGGAAAATGAACGTGTGCTTTGTTGTGCATGCTTTTGGCTTAAATGAGACAAAGACTGCCTGCCAAGGAACAGAACTATTTGCCAAGCCAGACCCTTTATGCCAGCTGACCGGCCAAGCAGGGAGCTGGGGCAGCCGCAAATGACCTCTGGACAAGCCTGTGCTCTGCCATGTGCCCACAGGATGCTCTCTCACAGCCCAGCAAAGGGCAGGCAAGGAGTGAACAGGGTCTGGGGTTACCTGTGCCTTGGGGAGGGTAATGGGCACTTGTCAGCAAGGACCATGCTGCTGACTCAGAACCACCCACTGCTCCTCCAGAAGTTATTTCAGACGAGGTGAGAAGCTCCTCAGAGTCAGCAGAGGCCAACCAGTGCCAAAGGCACCTCTTCACCCACTCAGGACTGGGGGCTGCCTGGGGTTTGGCAAAGCAGGTAGGGTAGAGACCTCAGCACCCACAGAGGCTAGCTGGGCTTGGACTTCAGCTCCCATGCTACACCACTCAAAAAAGCTGTGAGCTTGAGAAATGCAGTGAGAACCTGAGATCAACACACAGGTGAGCAGCTACCCTTTCCAAGAGGCCAGCACAAGCATCAGGCAACCCATGCTGTCCAGCTTTGCCATTCCCCAGCCTGAGGCTGGGCAGGACTCACCAGCCTCTACTTCCCTGGGTATCTGCCTGGCTGATGAGGAAGAAAAGACAAGCAAGCAAGCAACCAACCAAGAAGGAGATAGCCTGGATGTGACAGGCTGGCAAGTCTGACACTAGAGCCTTGTTAGCAGCATTTTTTTCCCCAGCAGTTTGAGCAGGGGCAAAGCCAAGGAACGCTCCTCAGCGGCCTGCACCAAGTGAGCTGCACAGAGCTTTAACTGCCAGTGGCAGAGCAGGAGTGGGCAGTAGCAGGTGAGGGGTCCAGGAAAACAGATGGCAGAGCAGTGCTGATGGCTTCTGCCACAGCACACGGTTCATCCTTACCCCCCAGGATGGGAAACTGTTGTTTCTCCAGCTACTCTTCCTCCCACACCAGCGGTGCATCTGACCCCATGCTGTGCCTGCTGAGGGCTGTGTTTGGGATGTTTCACCCCAAGGCTGCCACACTTCGATGAGAATGCATCATGCCTGGTGCCATTAGGTATTTGGGACCATGTCTGGACCACCTTGGGTGCAAGCCCACAACTCAGCTGGGGCCCAGAGATGTGGGGATCAGCAACAGCAACAGCAGAGCTTCAGCAGCTCTCTAGGGGAAGGAAGAGGGCCTGGCAGACTTCTACACTGACTAAGCGCTCTGGGTGCCTAGTGGCTCTGCTGTACCAAGCGCAAGCCAAAGCAATTACCATTTCTTGGAGACACTCTGTGTAATCTTCCCTGAGTGATGGGGATTGCTGCTACAAGCACAGGGAAGAGCCTGGAGCCACTTCCTGAGACCAAGGAGACACTGTGCTGGCAGTGACGCCAGGCTGAGCAGGGCTGTCCCACTGAAGGGACCTCCTGCCACTAGCTCTGGGACCGCTTGCTCTAACCAGGCACTGGAGAACTGTGTCCTTCCCAGCCACAGCCCCAGACCCACCACCACCAGATCTTGCCTCTGGGGTCTGCAAGCTGCCAGGCAGCAGAAAGCTGGAAGACAGAGCAGAGAGGCAGCTCTCAGCATCTTTCTTGGAGCACAGCCCAAGTGGGAAAGGCCATCGTGAGGAAAGCCAGAGCCAGGACCAACCTCATCCATCAGCCTCCAGGCAAGGCCATCAGCCTGAGCCTCAGGGCAGGAAAGCCACACAGATGAGCCTGGAGTTGTTTGGGGAATCACAGAAGAGCAGCAGCAGCCAGCCCAGGCCAGACATCCAAGTCATGGATTACTTTTAATGGCTACTTTTAGAACACAGTGAGTGCCCACAGGAGAAACAGCCCAAGATGACATTCAGCACTTCCCTCTCCCCAGCACGTGCAAGTAACGTATCTCACAGTCAGGCTTTTTATAGGGTTTCCCATTCCTGCTGGGCATGCAGCTCAGCAGCTCAGTATGACCACACCACTCCCTCCCTCAGTAATCACTCACATGCCGTTCACTAAAGTCTTTCCATTCCCTCTCTAGCTGTTTCCTCTTCTCTCCTTATTAGGGATCCACCTACCTATCCATCTTCTCATTCTCTCCCCCTCCGTGGCTATTTTTAAAATGCCATAAGAGCTCTCAACTGGTAGCATCCTCAGGGATGCAAGGGATTTTATATGTAGCCCATCACGAGCCATCATCACCACATAACTCACCATGCAGGCAGTGACTTCTCTTTCTTCAAAAGCAGGGGAGGGGAGAACATCCACACTTTGTCCCTCAGCTCTCCCTGGCTAGCTCACCCAGAGCAGCACTGACAGGCACCTCCCATCCCAGAGGAGAAGGAGCAGATAAAACCTTATCCTCTCCCAAGAGGGTGGTCAGGCCAGATGGTGAGGTGGCAGTGCAAGTCCTCTCCAGTAGCATCCGTGGGAGTACAAAGGGATGGTTTTGCTCACTGAATAAAAGGCTCTGAGCTGGGG
The DNA here is from genome assembly GCA_013399055.1 of Ramphastos sulfuratus. NCBI lineage: Eukaryota > Metazoa > Chordata > Aves > Piciformes > Ramphastidae > Ramphastos > Ramphastos sulfuratus. The sequence goes on along the minus strand of WBNM01013509.1, from coordinate 749,501 downwards.
ATCATCCAGCTTCGTGCCTCAGCATCTGCCACCAGCTGAAAGAGGGCTTCCTTGCTGAGAAGATGGCTGTGTTTCTCCCTGTATAGCCATGCACATGTAAGCTGCTGTAGTGCTTGGTCCCCATGCTGGTTAACAGTCAAGAAGTGAGTGGTATGTTGGTGCTGTCAGCAAAATTCACTCCAAAGGCACAGCCTGCCCCAAGAACCACATCTCTGGTGACAGCATGGATAGATAGAGAACACCAAGGTCCTCCTGATCAACCTAGCTCAGCCTGGATGGAAGGAGTGAGGAAGCATTCATGGGTGACAGTCACTGCTCCAGCAACACAAAGCCCGCATTTTTCTTCTCGATCTGGTTTTTCCCTATAGAAGAGCTGCCTTCCTCTTCCCACACAAAGGTCTGGCTGAAGACCTAAAGCACATACCAAAGATGCCCCCTTGCCCTGGCTCACCCATGCCACCTGCACCCCAGCACAACTTGGCAGGACCAAAGGCAGGCTGCTACAGCTCTCCTGCAGGGGCAGGCTTCCTGGTGCCAGCTGTCTGTCTGGCGCTGCCAGCAAGGCACGGGCACGCTGACCCAGCCGCGGGACACCAGCCTCAGCGGTTGCCAGCCGGGATTAAGCTGTGCATAACCTGAGAGGTGTCCCGCGGAGCGCTAATGCGGTGACACGTGTCACCGGCGGGACCCGCGGGAGCCCTTTGTCACCAAGGGCTGGGTGTCTGCCACTGAGGCGGCACGAGCCTGAACTTGGTCACAGCACTCTCAGACGATGCTTGGGTGATGCAGCTATTTATAGCATGCAGGAGGTTAGAGGGAGCTCATCTTACCTTGCTTCACCTTCTTCATCCTCAAAGGACTGCGAGCTGATGCTGAAGAAGGGGGAAGCAAGGTGACAGAGATGGACACCTCAGGGCCCCGGCACAGCGCAGGGCTGTTGAGGTGTAGAGAAGGATGGGTTTGCAGGGAGCAGCGCTGTGTTGTGATCAGAGAGCAGACGAGAGGCTGTGCGAGTGAGGACAGGGCAGCCTGTGCTTCATCACGCCGAGGACGGCTGTGATAGAGCAGAGAGGGGAAAATCCGCAGCAGAGCTGCCTGCTCAGATAGCAGAGAAGCCAGTGCTGAGCTGCTCTCCAGACTTGGGTCCCATGCCACTGCACAGGGAGCTGCCCTGCGTGGACTGCATTTGAGCTGGGCTTGCTGAGAGCAAGCCACACCTTCAAAGGGGCTCTGAGACCTCTGCCTGCCCTAGCATCTATTTCTTTGGGCCATGCAAGAGGGCCTTTCCATGCCTTTGCCATACTCAGCACCTGATCACTGACTTCCATTTTGGAGGGCAAGCACAAAGCACGAGGACCTGCTGTAGGTCCTTACTGGCAGCCTAGAGACCAGTCTGCTCATGCAGTCACACACAGGCACCCGAGCTGATGCAGACCTTGCAGCCACAGCAGCCTGCTGGGAAAGCCACGCACTGTTCCACCTGGGCACCACCGTGGCAAAGCCAGCCAGAGGTTAACCCAGGAAGCACAGCACGAGACAGGCAGGGCAGCAGGGGCTGAGAGACAAATTCTGGTCCAGGTCTGCCTTGGGGCCAGGGAAAGGAAGCCTCTTTTTTGTGAGAGACTGCTGAGGGGAGGCAGCTGCCTCTCACACAGCTCTGGAGCTTGGGTGTCCTACAGATCTTGATGTGTAACAGAGATGGGTTTAACAAACAGCACCTTTCCCTCCTCCTCTTCTAAACCTTTTAATAGAGAAGTCCTTGATCAGGGAAGTGAAACAGCCATCCTGAGCCAGCCACCCTGCTGGGATTCTTCCTTGCTCCACTTAAAATCCAGGTTGAGGAGCAGCTGTGACTGGGAGATCCCCACCATGGCACTCAACATGTCCCAGCAAGTGCTTCTGAGCTAGGGAACAACCCACCCAGCCCCACAGCTGCCTTAAAAATAGCTCCCCTTTGCTGGCAAGTGGCCCTGGGCTGAGCAGCCCTCCCCAGGATGCCTCTGCACAAAGGGGTCCCCAGGGCTGGCAACAGGATGGATGCCAGCAGAAAAGCAGCCAAGACCTTTGGGGATCAGCTAGTACAAATGACAGGTGCTGGGAAGAAACTGCAGGGCCCTGAAACATGCTTTCACAAGTGAGATGCTACAGGTGAGTTTGTGAGGGGTGCTGTGGAGCCCGGCACATGTTCTTTGGGAGCTCACACTGTGGAGTCTGATCCAGGTTACATTTGTCTTGCTCAGCAGCAGATCACAGCCTGGCTGCATGTATCTGAGAAACAGTCACATAATTCACTACCATGAGAACAGGTCAAACTCCAAAACTCAAATTCAGACTGCCATAGAGTAAACTGGGCTGAAGGGCTCCCAGGGCTGGCATTGCACCAACAAAGCCCTTCTTGCCCCACAGCAGTGTGGTGCTCTCCAAAACATGCCACATGTTGCCAAGAAAGAATACAGAAACCAACAGGATAGTTTCAGACTCTCGGGGACATGCTCCATACTTACTCTGTCCCATTCCTCAGAGAAACTTTCACCCAATGACTTTGCCAGTTGTCCAAGTCTCAGAAGCAAGACAGAAGTGGAGTAAAATGTCTATTAACAGAAGAACAAGGGATGCTTGGGGCTCAGAGGACCTTTTCAGGGTAGAAAAGAGTAAGAAGAAAGGAAGGTCAGACAGACTACATAAAGGAAACTATAGTATCAGCTCCTTTATTTTAAATCTCTGCCTCAGGCAGCAGAGAAGGCACATCAATTCCCAGGCCAGGGCTTATGGCTGGTACTGATAAAGCATTCAGAAGACTACACCTGAACTGAAAAATGCTTGTATAAGCTGTGGCCTACCAACAACCTGAGCCACCAGGAAATAAATGGGAACTGTGCATCTGAGTTTGCTGCCACACTACATCAGTTTGGTCCTGGTAAGCTTCAGACAGACCTTTCTAGAAAGCAAAGCACATTCATCAGGATTGTGCATCAGCGCAATCAATCACACACAGATTCAAGAGGCAGAGTTGCTAGATACAGGAGGACTTGGGAGAGCCTAGGTGTCCTCCAAGCAAGAACCACCTTCTCTGCTGCAGGCTGTAAGGCATCCTGCCACACTGGTCCTGAACTGCTCACAGGCAAGCATTCTGGGCCTGAAACATCTGGATCCGAGTCTGCCTTCCCTATGGCTACGGTGGTCACTCCCAAGCCCCCTTTCATCCCGCAAAGCTCACTCCTTGCCCCACTGCTCTTTGCCCGAGTCCTTCCCCCAGGATGCTTTCTGGAGGTGTTGCACCGATGTATTTAGTCTAAAAATATCCAATAGAGATGTTCCAAACACTTTGATATGGCACCATGATGGGTCTGGCAAGAACTTGATGGGTTTACCTTCACTCCTCCACAGCTCTGGAGAGAGCAAAGGCTGCACCACACTGGCTCCTTGCTGCTAAGAGGATAGTCTGTCAATAATAGAGCCTGCTGGCATCACTGATAGTTATCTGGCTAAACCTATCACCACTTTGTCATTAGAAAATTTGCTGTAAAAGCATGGTAGGTCCTTGAAATAATTAAATTGCTTCAACTGACTTTACAGCATGCACTTCATTGGCCTGCAGGGCCACTTTCCACAGCTTCTGCTCTTCAAAGGGCAGGCTGCCAAAAAAGATGGCTTGCAGGAAAGCCCAAAATAAGCTTTGTGAAAGTCCATCCACCAGTCTGAGGCTAGAGAGAAGCTGCCTGGGCTCTGAATTTTCTTAGCACCAAAGCAAATGCAACAGATGATTGTCCCTTTGCTGGGCTGCCCAGAGAACAGAGGGCACGTTTTTTATCAAGTTGTCTGTGACAGCAGATTGGGGCTTGGCTGTTAATTAAAAGGACCAAGATACAAGTGGAAAGCCTGGGGTTCCCCTTGGTGCCCAAATTCTGCAAAATCAGTGCTACAGCCCTCCTTGGAGACACATGGATACTAGGTAACATTCACAGTTGGGTTTGGAGAGAGCATACTAAGAGGCAGCTTTTATGTCTTGCATGCACCAGTGTCCTATCTTCCTCTGTCACACCTACACCCATCCCCTTTCCCTCTACAAGCCTCCTCCTTGATAACTTGCCAGAGAAGAAAGAGCTCTGCTTGGAGATCTGCCTCTTTCCCCACTGTACACAAAGAGCCTGTCCAGCAGCTCTTGGGGTGGCAGGGATGAGGAGCAGAAAGATTTGGCCAAAGCCATTCTCGCCAAGCACCCAGGGACTAAGCAGCAGCACCTCTGCCCTAGTCAGCACCTCACTCTGCTGGGTCCTCCCTCACTGGGGATATGCTTTATCCCCAGCTCACTGCATGCCTGTGGCAGCCTCCAACATTGCAAAGATTAAACAGGAACCAGTGCTGATCATTTACTGCAAGTGCTACAACTGAAAAGGCTCATCTGTACCATAACCCCTAAGGACTAGCTGGTGTCACTCCTGCAAAAACCAGAGCCCCTTCACTGGCAAGACTAACACTTTTCCTCACACCCACAGACTAATCTCCTTGGATTCACTGCACTTCAGAACACAGGAGAAATACCATGTCCTCCTCAGCAGGTCCTACCCTTCTGGGTGGGGAGACCTTGTGAATCACCCTGCCTGATGAGCTGTACAGAGCAGAGCTGGAGCTCCCAGAGATGTGCAACACCACGTGCTTCCTTTTTAATTACACAGGGACTTAACAGAGTTTGCTAGTAAACACCTTGTAACCACATGTGCCTAGAGATTACTGGTAATCATGCTTAGTGGATCACCCTGGAACTGGGAGCATGATTTAGGAAAGACAAAAATAACCAAGCAAATATGCTGCATTCATCAGTATGTCATGAAGCTGTTCTGCCCAAATGCCAGCCTCTTCTCACGTCTCCTTCTGCAGCTTTGAGGCCAAAGGAGCCTCCAAGCAGGAATCTGAGAGGGGGTGCCAGGGGTTTGGGTGGTCTGGGGAAACTTTCCACTTCACATACCAAACCCTCTGTGAGAGCTCTCTGTGCTCCAACAGGCTGTCAGCTGCTCAGAAGAAAGAGGATGGCAGATAGATGGTCCTGCTTCCCTCTACCCTGAATTAACTTGCCAAGGGGACAGATTCTGGTTTCCCTCTTCAGGGAGATGGAAAGGAGTCTGGAAGATCTCTGCTTTGTGAATCAGCTTCAATAACCCACAGTAACACTGATCCAGAGCCTGCCTAATCTGCTTCAGCACAAGAGTCCCCCAAGAGCTGTGCATGTCTTTGCTCAGACCAGAGCCCATTAAACGAGGGGCACATCGCTCCCATCAAGGTCAGTGCCAAGACCTTCAGCAGCCACTCTCCCACCACAACAGAGCCGGACCAAGAGAGACAATGTGCAAACACCACCCTCCATGGGTCCCATTAGGGTGACCCCTACTTGCAGATCATACTTCATGGACCTGCAGTATCCAAACTTTATGGCTACCTTCAAAGCTGACAGGATTACTCACACATTTCAGAGTCTTAAATCCCTGGAGCAGTTGACAGCTTCAACCCTTTTCCTTTTAATGAGCACAAGTACAGCATTGGTCACATTCAAATCTCTGCACCAGGCCAGCTTCTGAGGGAGAGGCTGAACAGAGAACATAGATTTCCAGAGGTGATTTAAAATCACCAAAAGGTGCTCTCTTGGGCAAGGGTTTGCATTACAGGATTCAGCCACAATGGAAATGCAGAGCAGCACTGATAGACCTGTTTATGAATGTATGAATCCATTTGCAACCAATTAGTAGTGCTAACTGGAGTGGGAGGTATAAATAGCATAGCTAATGTAAATATCAACACTGTGTCCTCCAAATGCTCACTGCACACCTGCTGAGGTCAGGAGAAGAGGCCACCTTCCTGGCCAGCACATCACTTGCACCCTCAGGGCCACCAGGTCTGCTCTGCAGCCTTGAGATATGAGTTTAAACCCAAGATCAAGGGCCTTTTTCTCTTCACCTTAAAGGCAAGATTTCCATATGGCTTCTGCTTCTCTGCATCATGGGAGAGGTGATGACATGGGGCCTCTAACCCTGTGACTCACACCAGGGTGAAAAGCAAACCCTTCTCCCCTCACTAGGGCAGGCAAGAACTCCTGTGTGCTGAACACAAAGCATCTTCAGATGTATACCTTCATGGCCCAGCAAATCCTGCCCAGAGCTCCCCAGAGGCCTCTTGGATAGTTTTGTACAACAGCATGGCTTGGGGCCAGCCACAGCCTACAGCCCCAGGTTTCCTGCTTCACGTCAGCTTCAGACAGGATAGAAGAGCTATCAAAATGAAGCAGCTAAAACGGAAGGAGTGGTGGGAATTCACAGATCAGATGGTGCTGTTTTATCCTCAGCTGCACATCTCATTGATTTGCCAGCCCCAAAATCTTGGTCCTGCAGCTACGGGTACATCTGTAAATTACTTCGTGAACAATTTGGCTTCACCATCCATCCTCCTCCTGTGTCTCCCTGTCTCTTCACATCTGTACAGGCACAGTCTTGAATACCACAAGAGAGGCCAGACTGCGGAGGCTGAAGCGTAGCTGAGCCTGCTGGCTGGATCCCACCACATCTGAGCTCTCAGTCACTACATGGGCTGGGCAAAAACCCAAAACACTCAACACCGAGCAACCATTAAAAAAAAAAAAAAAAATGTCAGAGAGCAGCAGAGGTGGCCATGCCTGAGAGGCAGAGCTGCAAGGAGGGTTGGGGAGTTTCTGACCAACACGAAACAAGGTCCTCTGGGCTACTGGCTGCTAGCAAAGGGCTGCAAAAGCAATTGCAGGTAACTGCCAGGTAGCACCAGTGAGGTGAAACAGAGATGGCATAATAAAGGGCACTGACACAAGGCTCCAGAGCTCCTTTTTTGCCTTGCAGGCATCTCTTATGGACATGAAAGATACAGGCTGGGTAGGGATGTGCAGAGCTGGGTGAGGCAGCAGTGAGTGGAGAGAGCACTTTTGGCAGCATTCACAGCAGTCACAGAACATGCTGACAGAGGAGATGGCTCTGCACCCCATGCCTGGCTCACAAAACCAGCTGGAACAGGATCATTTCATGGCTAAGAACAAATGTGAGCCAGCACTTGGGTATGGCAAGCCCTACTTTGAGCCCCTTGGCTACCGGGAAGATAAAATGTAGAAGCCCAACAGAGCAGAGCCCTCTGCCTCGTTGGGTTGCACAGTCCTTGTACCAGGTGTGGTCCCAGAGGGGCCATAAGTAATCATCCCATAGCACAGGAAGTGATCACCAGAGTTCCCAAACCTTTACTAAAACACATAGCTACTTAGAAAGTGATATTCAGGCAATATTCAGGCAATATTCAGGCAAACACTGTAAAGATATCCAAGGAGCTATGCAAGAGCCACAGTGGCAACCTGCTGCTGGCAAATCCAGAAGCTGAGGCATGGCTGAGTGATGTGCCCAAGGTCACAGAGCAAAGCAGCGGCACCTCCCAAGAGGCTCCTAGCTTCATCTTGATGCTTGCTGCCTGCCCAGTGGCCTCCTCCCATGAGTCATGTCAGAGCAACAGGCAGGCAGCACGTTTGGGTTTGCTGGCACCCCTCTCTGTGTGGAGGAGGACTCGGTAAAGGAGTTTTGCAGCACAATCAGATAGTTATAACACACCAGTACCATAAACAGCTCTTACCACTATCAGCAGCCAAGCTGGCTATTAAGAGCTGGCAAGGAATCCCAGAAGGAACCAACACACATTTGTCAAAATCGGCTTAAAGGAAGATTAACAGTCCCACCTGACCACTGTGGTCACTGACCCCAGTAAGCATCGTGTGCCATCCCAGCTCTCCACTCCAGACCCAAATCCACCACTCGGAGAGGCAGAGGGAGGACCCTTTGTTATCAGACATCAGTTATCAGCAGGCTTGGAAAGAATCAGTCCCTATTGTTTCCTACCTGGGCACTACCAGCCCCGCTCCCCCAGGAAGGAGGCTAGCTCCTGCTGCAGGTGTGGCTCATGCAGAGGGCACCTGGAAAGTTTTCTTGCCTCTGACACAGCCCAACAGAGCTGGAATCACCTGTTCTGTTGCCTTGCAGCGTGCCAAGGTATTTTTCACGGTGTTTTGCTTGGGAACCACCCCAAGCTCTCGGATTGAGAAACCTCAGAGAAGTCACTGCCCTGATGTTTTCTGTCTGGGGAAGTCCTTTCTGCATATAGCCTCCAGGACCCACAGGAGGGAGGGCACCTTCCTTGGGCAGGTGATCCCAGGAGGAAGACCCTCAGGTGGCCATCAACATTGTCTCCTTCAGCTGGGAGCTCACCACCTTTAAAGGAATGGATCAAAGCTGTGTTGGCAAGGTGGGTGCAGCTGTCACACATCATATCAGCCAGGAAAAGGACATTGATTGTGACTTGGTCAAACCTGATCAATCTTTGCAGACTTCGCAACAAGGACATGAAATCAGAAGTAAGCAGACTAGTACCAGGTGCCAGCTCTCATCTGCAGCACATTTCCAAGCTCTGCTTCTTTAGAAATTCATACATAGTGCATGAATGCCTCTGTCTCACGCACAATAGAAACACCCACATCCTTAGCTGCTGAAGGGAGATGTTTTTCAGTGCTACACCTGTGCTTTGCTCAGGTCACTGGTTTCTAGGTCTCTCTTCCCAGTCAGGCTGTTCCCCCTGTGTCCATTTATATGCAGGCAGTGGCATCAGCAAGTGAGTCTGCTGCCTGTCAGAGTGCTCCTGGCTCCCTCTCACCATGTTGCATATCGACATTTTAGTCCATGATCTGCCCTCCAAACCCAGAAATACAAGCCAAGAAAAGTACTTGGTGGAGATAAGTAGAATGGCTTAGTCCACATTAAAAAAAAAACCAAAAAACAAAACAAAAAAAAAGCCAGCAAAGCAAGATGCTGTCAGAAAGCAAAAGGCAGACAATATAATAATAACAGAAATTTGAAAAATCATCCTGTTAGGTTGTCAACCCTGCTGTGATGTTTTCTTTCCAAATCCCCCCCCAGCTAAAATAGTGCAAGATCTGCCCCGTTCCCATAGCGAATGCAAGGGAAAGCCATACTTACTGCTAGTGCTCATCTTGCTGGTCCTCCTCTACCCTTCTCATTCAACAATGGGGGCAAGGATGCTCTTTAAATCCTCTTTTTCTTCCGCCTCCTGGCAGTGGGAGGAGGTTGCCTCTCTCCTTCCTAGCAGAAATATTTCTGTCCTATCCCCCGGCTAACGCATCCCAAAGCAGCTCCGCGACCCAGCACGACTCCCTCTCTCCCCGCCTGCCGCCGCTCTCGCCCCCGAATGGCAAGGTCAAGGGTGTCGACGGCTGGGAGGGGGCGAGGCGGGCAGGAGGGACACCCGGGGCCAGCCCGGGGGAGGGTCCCAGCGGGGCAGCAGCGTCGGCGGGCGCAGCGCGGCCATGCACTGCGGAGCGCGGCCGCGGCCGCTCCTCTNCCCGGCCGTGCGGGGCTGTGCGGAGCAGTGCCGGGCAGGGCCCAGGGCAGTGCGGGGGGCGGCGGCCCGGCCCCGGGGGAGGCTGCGGGATGCGCCGCCTCGGCACCGCCGCCATCTGCTGGGCACCGCCTGCCCGCTGCCCTGCCTTCAGCTCTACCTGCAGCTCTGCCCGCTGCCCTGTCCTGCCCTGCCCGCTGCCCTGTCCTGCTCTGCCCGCTACCCTGCCCCGCCTGCAGCCTTGTGCTGCCCTGCCCGCTGCTCTGTCCTGCCTGCCCACTGCGCTGCCTGCTGCTCTGCCTGCAGTTCTCCTTTGCCCTACCAGCCCACTGCCCTGTGTGCAACCCTGCCATGCCTGCAGCCTTGCCCACAGTCCAGCCCTGCCCACTGCACTATCCTGTCCTTCCTGCTGCCCCGTGTCTTCATAGGGCAACAGATTAGGATAATGGTTGGACTAAACAATTTAAAATGTCTTTTCCAACCAAAACGATTAGAATGATAGAATCACAGGATGAACCAAGTTGGAAGAGACCTCCAAGATAATCCAGTCCAACCTATCACCCATCCCTAGCCAACCAACTAGACCATGGCACTAAGTGCCCCATCCAGTCTTTTCTTGAACACCTCCAGGGACGGTGACTTCACCACCTCCCTGAGCAGCCCATTCCAATAGCAAATCACTCTCTCTGTGAAGAACTTCCTCCTAATATTCAGCCTATACCTCCCCCAGCACCCTGCCCTGCCTGGTGACCTACTCATTGCCTTGCTTTTAGCACTGTCTATGGCTCTGCCTGCAGCTGACATGGTTCCTGGACTGGTTCCTCTTTGCAGCAGTGCTCCCACCCAGCCTGATGCTGCTCCCATCCAGCCTTGAGTGGGACTGGCTACCAGTCCAGCACCACCTGCTCTCCAGCCTGGCCCTGTGTGTGCAAAGAAACACTGCCCCAGGACAGGGGTGGCCAGGGAGGGATACAATTTATGCTGAAAACCTGAATTTCCTCTAGTGCCAAGGTTCTCTTCCAACAGCTGTCCAGGCTGGCCATACCTGGCTGTCCCAACAATCACATGCGGAGAGGGGGTGTGGATGTCTTCATGGCAGCTGACTGCAGAATGAAGAGGGGGCTCTTCCCCCACGAATAGCAAGGACCTTCTCAGCTGGCAGTGCATCAGGATTCCTGGAGGGGCTTCAAAGCCTTCAGCTCCTTGTTTTGTCTGAGGTGCTAATCTAACACAATAAAGCTTTACCCAGCAGAGCTGCTCCCAGAGCGTGAGTAGAGACAGGGCTATGCCCACCTCGCCTGCAGAGCCCGTGAGAAGCTGAGCTGTGATTCAAAGAGGCAAGCGACGATCCTGCCACTAATGAAAGGGTTTTTTCATGCGATGTGACAGGCGCCGCATCTCTCCTGCTCCTGGGACTGGAGTGCCGCCTGGAGAGGGCCTTTTGCTTTCCCTTCCTCTCGCTGTTTTATTTGTGACAGCAGATGTCTGTGGTGACATGACAAGACAGGTAGCAGGTCGTGTGAGCTATGCCTGTGCTGTGGGTGACACAGCCAGCTCACTGCAAGCCCTGCAGCCTCTCCACTTCATCTCTGTCCCCTCCCAGGAACCATTCAGTATGTGGGAACATCAGGACCAGCCAGTGGAGTAGGGATCCCCTGCGTGGCTGGGGGGGACAGGCAAGGGGAAAGCAGTGTTGCTGATAGTTCAGGCTGTCCCGTGGCCCTGTGTGAAAGTTCCCCTGTGTCTGAGAAGTACCTGGGGTGTCCCTTCTTTGAGCTTAGAATGCAAGTCCCTGACATGGCAAGGCTCATGTCTCTCGTATCAGTATCACCCATTCGAGGAGTCAATAAAGCAGACACCATCTGAGCTGGTCCCCACGGTCCAGAGAGCTAATTAAGCTTCTTCCGCTGACCTGGTTTCCAAATGTTGTTAACTTGCTGCCTTCAGAACAACTTGGAATTTCCAGTGGATACAGGCTGGGATTGCAGAGAGCTGTGGAGAAGGATGGGCTGCTTTGGTGGAGCTCATAGGGCATGAGCACAGGAAGTCTTCTCCTTCAGTCCCTCCCAGTCAGACGGTCTCAGCATCACAGAGCTGTGCCAGGTGCAGCAGGCACTGCCAGCAGGGTAGGCAGGCAGGGCATCAGGTGCCCCTGACATGGATTTTGATGTTTCAGCACTTCTGAGCTGACAGCAAATTATGCAAATTCCTGGCATTCATCTACCTTGGCCAGCGGCTCCCATGCTGGGACCTGGCCTCTGGCCTGTGGTGCAGGGCACTGTTTGGAGCCCCTCACCATCAGCATTGTCCCAGGGTGTTTGGAAAATCCCATTTCCTTTTCACTGACTGAGGAAACTGGCTGAAAAAGCTGCCATAAAGGGGTGTTGGTGATGCCTGAGACAAGAAGTCAGAAAGAAGGAAATGTCAGGATGTTCACACAGTCTGCTTTCATCCCTTTGTGTCTGTGCAGTGCAACACAGGCTTTCACAGCAATTATTAGATGCTTGTTTTTCCCATAAGGCGCCTGCTTCTTTCAGTACCCGGCACCACCACAGAGCTCAGGCTGTGCAGAAGAAGCTGCTGCCTGTAGGACCCTGCATCATTCAGGGAAGAGGGATGTGGGGGTAATCTCACTGAATTTTACTGACTACTTCCCTGGACACTGGGTTTCTTATCCCTGCCTCCATGCCCTTATAAGATGCCAAAGAGAGTCAGCTGAACCAAACTTCCCCCACCCAGCTGGTAATCATGTTTCTTCTTTCCATAATGCTTGGCTTGAACACAGGCTGGCTGATTACTGGGAGAGCAGGACGTTGGCTGCATGTGGAATCATCAGGAGCTGGGCTCAGGATGTAGCTTGTGCTATACCAACACCAGGAACCAGAATAAACTGGGTTCACCATTTCTCCCATGGGTGGCTTGCCAAGCTACCACCCTCACGTTTCCATGTGACACTGATCAACCACTGTCCGTGGGAAGGGATGTTGGCCCCCACAGCCAGAGAAGTAGTCCCCATCCCACTGCCACAGAGTGGGATGTGTGGAGAAAACCCCAGGGAAGGGGACTCCTCTTTCCTCCTGGGTGACTTGAGCACCACGTGAGGAATGGCAAAGAGAATACAAAGGAAATATCAGAGATCAGATCTCAAGGCCAGGAGAGACAGGGTTAGGAGAAGTCAGGGAGGTAACAGATTTTGTAAGCATCTCTGTCCCCAAAGTGCATGGGTGGATGATTCATGAACAGCCCTAGCTCTGACATTTCTGGCTTTCTTGAAGCTCTGGCATCCATTCCAGCACACCTAGGTACAGACAGACTCATATGTATGCGATCGCAGTCACACACACATAGAATTCCACATGGAACAGCTCTCAGAGGTCTCCATGTAGGAGCCCCAGGCTTTCCACCCACTTTTTTTGCCCTTCAACTGGTAGTCATCTTGGTGAACAACCTTCACTACTGTGAATCACAGTTGCAGGAGAAATGGAAATGCCTCGGCCAGAGATCCCAGCTGCAGCCCTTGCTCCAGGGTGCTGTAGCACAAATGTGTTTGCCTGTCCCACAGGCACCAGCTGGCAGAACACATCCCTGCCAGCCTCCCGGCACACCCCCTGCATGTGTGCTGGCACCAAAAGGCTCTCCTTTCTCAGCAAGAAGATTAAGTCCAAGCAACAGCAGCAAGATGCCTGTGGGGACCCCAGCCCAGCAGAGCCTCGCACAAAGCACTGGGCAGGCTGCAGAAAGGCAGGACTCTGACTCATTGGAAGCTGGTGACATTTTCCAAAAAAAGCCTGTAAGTTCAGGGCTAGAATCTTCCTAAAAGGCATCAGAGGAGCCTAAGGGGTTTGGAGACAGCACATGGGCTGTCATGGGACAGAGGAAATTCTGCCTCACTGGGCAGTTCCACACCCATTTTTCTTGTCCCCTGCCTCCCTTTGCAAGGTGGGATCTGTCAGAGGTAAAGACAGGAGCTGTCAGATGCTGCTGCCTGATGCCCCAGTGCAAAGCCATATTTGCTCTTCTAGTGATGACAGAATTACTTTCCAGAGTCTGTTGGAAACATAGCAACTGGGAGCAGTGGCAGTGAACTGAACATTGGGTGCACTAAGAGGGGGCTCTATGGCTATGGTGAGACCTACAGCTCAATAGCTGTATGGCACAGTTGGTGCCCCATCCAGCACAGGACCTCACTCCCCTTCCTCAGTCACAGCAACCACCAAGTCATTCTCCAGTGGTTTGGCTTTCTTCCAGTTTACAGAGCAGCACAACAGCCCTTCCCAGCAATCCCCCATGTCGGCAGGAGGAGATGCAGACGGGCAGAGGCAGATGTTCCCCAGGCTGCCTGCATTAAAGTGATAATCAAATGATAGATTACTTCCAAGCAAACTCACATTTTCAGTCATTAATTTTAGTGCTGTGCAAATAGTTTTGATGAAACAAATATACCCAGACAGTGGAGAATGGTAGTGAGCTGGATCTGCTCCAAGAGATGCTGGTGTGCACCACAGCCATGCTGGAAAGCCAGGAAGGGATGCCTATGCAGTGCACAGGAGGAGCTACAGGTCCTCTGACATTATTCATCTTACCATTGCAGGTACTGAGTCCCTAGGTCAAATGAAACAAATGTTCCCAAATGAAAAGCAGATGAATGAAAACAGAAGCTCTAGAGCTTGCCCTGCATTTGGGAGTGCTTTGCCTTCACCTGCCCTCCTGAAAGATCAGGACACCAGGAGAAGAGGTGCTACATAATCTATCTAAGGGAAGGGTCGGCGATGGCAAAGGTTGTAGGGCATTAGAATCCAGGTTTTGTTCTAAAACTAGCAAAAGTCTTTTATGATCCAGCCCTTTAGGAGACCTAAGGACCCTGCACAGACCTCTGCAGCAGCAGTGTGCCAGAAAAGCCAAGGAGCACTGCTGTGGCACGCAGCAAGGCTGGGGCTTCCGGGCAATGCCAAGGCCTATTGCCTGAGGCTTGGGGCTGCTTCATTTCCCTCTTTGCACATACGGCTGAGTCTATGCACACCACACTGGTGCAGCCCCTGCTCCCAGCCCTGTTGCAGGGCAAGTGGAGACCTCCTGGGGACAGTCACCCCAAAAAGCCCAGCTAGCAGCTCTAGCTGAGCAGCACCAGCAAAGTGATACAAAGGGAGATTTATACCAGCTGCAGCTCCAGCCCTTGAGGTCCCTGACCTGCTTTCCCATTGCCAACTATGTTTCAACCCATTAAAGGTCATCGGAAGTTGGATTTATTTTTAGTTTTCCCTTTTAAGTTGCCCTAAAGCAGTGAGGACTGATGGAAGGAAGAAACATCCTCCCTCCCATCAGCCATTAGGTCAGGGATCCCTAGATGTTATTAATGGATGGCTTTGCCCATCATGAGCTGCCTGTCAGAAGCCCAGCCCTTGGACCTTACTGCTCAAGGAAACTGGATGGCACACCTCCTGTCTTCCCAGAGCTGCTTGGGGAGCACCACCTGCTCAGAAAGAGCTATTTCACCTTGGCAAATGCTGCTTCTTTCTCACTGCTGCAGTGGCATCATCACAACAACTTGGGGTTTGTTGGGTTTTCTTGCTTTGTTTTTTCCCCTGATATTCTTTCATGGGGAAACTGAGCATCAGGGTGATCCCAGGAAAATCTGGGGGGACCTTCAGACCAGAGCATGGCACTCCACACTCCAGGGGCTGGTGGCAAGGCTCCTGCCAGGTCTCTGGACCATGCTGCCCGTGCAGTTCAGAAGAAGACTGAATGATGTAATTAAGAAATGATTTTTTTTTTTTTTATTTACACTTTTAAGCACACAAAACACCACAGAAAGGCTAGCCCTGGGGAAGCAGCAGCAGGTTATCACTTTTCTAGGAAATCTTATTTGGTTGTGGTTTTTGTTTTGTTTTCCTCCCTGATCTAAAAATGGAATGCAGACACTTAAAATAAATTCCCAGAGAACAAAACTGAGAAAACACAACGGAATCTGAATCAAAGTGTTTGGATTAATTAGCTTAAACTAAAAGCTTTCATTTTGATTCCAGCCTCAGCTTTATGTAAGAAAAATTAAAGCAGCAAAGCTTTGCAAGTTGAAAAAATCGAAATGTTCCACCCTGAAAATATCAAAACGAGATGCTTAGCCTCCCTGAGCTGCTCTGTTGCTTTCTAAAAGAAAATGGCATCAAGACCAACACCTTTACAAGCAGCTTGGCTCATTAAGAGCTTCAAAGAAACCACTTAGATAAGCAAAAACAATATCTTAATAGGTTTTTCTCTTTTTCTTTCAGAGAAAGGCTAAAAACGTGGATTG